>VUQK01012594.1:12778-28614 GCA_015106715.1 Bujurquina vittata
CTCCGCCCGGGGTTGTGGTGTGTTGTTTTTTTTGTGGTGGTGGTGAAGAGAATGAAGAATGGGGGGGGGGGGGGGGGGGGGGGGGGGCTAAGGAAACCACTGGTTGTGTGATAAGCAGTCCTGTGAAGGCTGCTGAGCCCACTGAGGAGGAAGGCCAGGCACTGAATATAGTAGCAGCACAGCCAGAGATAGAATTACCAAACAGAGACAGACTGCAGCCAGAAGCTTTTCTTTCAGCTTCATAGTTATTATCCCTAAATATCCAGTGGTCACAGACATCTCTCCAACTGGCATGTTTACATAAAGCAATATGAAACTGCATTAAAATGAACTTGAGACAGTAGCTATGGGAGCAGAGTGTACTGGTTGGAGGGGAGCTGGAAGAGAGAAATGAGAACAGCTATATCATGCACTGAGGTGGTAATCAGCTTTCCTTACTTTCCTTTCTATAGTGTGTGCATCGGGACCTCGCAGCCAGGAATGTCCTTCTCTCTCAGGGCAAGATAGTGAAGATCTGTGACTTTGGACTGGCCAGAGACATCATGCATGACAACAACTATGTGTCCAAAGGGAGCGTAAGTATTTCTGCATAAATCAGTCTATCATTGATAAATTACACTGTAGCTTAAAAATAACCAGACTTTTCCTCTCTGCCGTAACACAGACTTTTCTGCCAGTGAAGTGGATGGCACCAGAGAGTATTTTTGACAACTTGTACACCACTCTGAGTGATGTTTGGTCCTATGGTATCCTCCTCTGGGAGATATTCTCCCTAGGTGAGCCCCTGCAAACTTATGTTAAAGAAAAACCCATGCAAATGGTGGTCAAGAAACTCATGTGAATGTCTTTGTGTGAAGGTGGCACCCCGTACCCAGGGATGGTGGTGGACTCGAGCTTCTACAACAAGATCAAGAGTGGATACAGGATGTCAAAACCGGAGCATGCGCCTAATGACATGTATGTGATCACTTGCATGATGGTCATACATTTGTTTTGTTGGGGTTTTAAACTAAGAACAGTTTGTTTGAGAGCTGTGTTAAACAGTGTCTGCAATCTGTCGTGATAAAATTACAACGTGCAAAACAGGCTGGATGTTCTCTATAGTAACATCCCATCATGTTTTTGCTTTTTCAGATATGAGATGATGATGAAGTGCTGGAACAGTGAGCCAGAGAAGAGGCCATCTTTCCTGGGTCTGAGTGGCACAGTAGCTTCTTTGCTACCCTGCAGCTATAAGAGGGTAAGTCTCCTTCTGACCTCTCACATCCTCAGACCTCTGTGGAATCTCAACACCTGCTTTCTAGATTTACTGCAGCTTGTTCTTGACCTCATGGTTGGACTTGGGCATTCTGTTACCCTCTTATTTTTTATTTTATGGCTGTTTATTGGCTTTTTAGGTGTCATTTACCAAGCAAAGTACATGTTCATTTTTTTTAACATACATTCCTAAAGGAGCAGGCTGTGTGTTGCCACTCCCTCTGCATTTGGAGCCTTCCTGTAGGCTCCCTCTTTCTTAAAAAAGAAAAAGAAAAACAAAGTGATTAGAGTGCAAATGCAGCAGCTGGATATCAGACTGGCTGTCCTAACGTCACAGCCTCAGTTCTTGCCTTCATCCACCCATTCTTAATGACCTCCGTTACACATGGTACATCAGACCAGCTTCACCTCTGCCTTCCCCACAGTGTAAACGGCTGGTAGCACAGCACAAACCAGCTCTTGTTTTAGCACCTCAGGCCAGAATGGGGTGTGTAATTTTCAGTTTAAATCACAACTTCTAGTTGGGAAAAGTGACTAGTGACTGCACACAACATACCACAGTCCTCCAGTGCTGTGGCTCCGCAGAGCTGTGTTTATTTGCTGCTATTTACTACAGCGTGAAAATGTGATAAATTTTATTTCCACCATTTTATCTAGTTCTAATGTATCCACGTTTTTGGTGCAGCAATATGAAAGAGTAAACCATGATTTCCTGAAGAGCGACCACCCCGCTGTTACTCGGGTATGCATGGAAAATGAGGACTACATTGGCATTACCTACAAAAACCAGGGAAAGCTGAAGGACAGGGAAAGCGGCTTCGATGAGCAGCGGTTGAGCTCTGACAGTGGCTACATCATTCCTCTTCCTGACCTGGACCCTATATCTGACGATGAATATGGAAAGAGGAACAGACACAGGTAAATGTCATTGACTTTTACCACAGTTTACAGCACTGCGCTGCAGATGGTATTAACTTGTTTTAATTATGTCCCTGCAGCTCTCAAACATCGGAAGAGAGTGCCATTGAGACCGGCTCCAGCAGCTCCACCTTTGCTAAGCGTGAGGGTGAGACCCTGGAGGACATCACGCTGCTGGACGAGATGTGTCTGGACTGCAGTGACCTGGTAGAAGACAGCTTTCTGTGACAATTGCCCAGCCTGTATAGCACGGGCAGAAAAGCAAAGGGGTGTGAGGACATGGGAATCTAGAGAAAGACATGTAAATCAACCAAAGACTTTTCTGTCAGCCCTCTAGCCCCTGCCATCCCTCCTTTCAATCGCCCCATCAGAGAGAGGACAGAAGAAAACCACTTCAACATCTGGATGAGTCTGTGGTGGCTTATAGTACGCCCATCACTAACCTCCTCGGACAGTGCCCCTCCTCTGGGCTGGAGAAGTAGTTGAGCAGAACATGACTTAAAGAAAGGACTGAAAAAAAATACCCCACAGAGCCTGTGTGTTGGAAACATCTAGATAAACCAGACAAAAAGTTTGTCTTTCTAATTTGCAGAGCTTTTTTCTATCGGGCATTCTTTTAACAGCAATATAAGCAACAAGGGACAAATTAAACCTGTTGGTCAGCAACTCAAATTGAACACCGCGGGACGTCATTCATACGGTATCTGTTAAACCACTAGAGTGCACTATTCAAACTAAATGATTCCAATACTAGCAACAGCATTGGCAGGAAAACACATGCTCACCTGCTGCAAGAGAAGCACCTGATGCTGGCGCAATCAGTCGCAATAGTTGGATTTTAAAGCACAAAATTTGGACTATGTGCATTTTTTGTTTATAACCATTTAATGTATTCAGCGGTTAAGAGCATACAGTAATTCAAATTTATTTTTTTACTTTATATATATATATATATATATATATAAACTTGTTTTGTTTGTGAATACTGAGTAGATTTTGACCACAGCTGTTTGTATGGTTAGAAGAAATGAGCTTCTGAGTTGCTTCTTTGCGTTGTGCTCGCCCCCACCGCCACCCCCTCTTTTTGCAGAAATGCAAAAGCAAAAACTTGTTCTCAGATTAAGTCCTCAGTCATATCTGCCATATAGGATTTATCCAATGAAGAGTGATTGTAATGTAAATATCTTCAGAGTTGTTATATAAGAGAGAATTATTGGGATAGCAC
Organism: Bujurquina vittata; assembly: GCA_015106715.1. Classification (NCBI taxonomy): domain Eukaryota; kingdom Metazoa; phylum Chordata; class Actinopteri; order Cichliformes; family Cichlidae; genus Bujurquina; species Bujurquina vittata. Next base: position 16,179 of record VUQK01012594.1, read on the forward strand.
TCAAGTATTTTATAAAGACATATTAAGCTTGTTCACCCTCACTCACCCTGGTGAAGACAATTATTTTGTCAAATCCAGTATAAAAAAAAGGAAATAATTCTCCCTTCTTCAGTGAGAAACATATTAAAACATCACATAAGACAGTCAAAAGTATGAATTTCCTAGTTTTAATCAATTAAAAACTACAAATATGAGAATCATAAAATAATAGGGAGCAAAGACATTCAGCGTGCCAGGAAACATGGCAGTATGGTCAGAAGGTAGCATCCTCTAGCTTCATATTTTATCTGTTGTCCTGATGTCTATTAGCAGGTTCTAGTTATACGAAGAAAGTAGATAAACTAGAGATTTGTGTTTATATGATGTCATACATCAATTATCTGTAGATCCTTTATAACCCTCAGTATCTTCCTGCTGCTGAACCAGCTGTGCCACTGCCTCCTTCTTTTTGACTGTGACACAAACTACATACAGTTGTTGCACTTTCCTCCTTTTTTTTAATGTTGCTCACAAATTAGCTCTTGTCTAGCTTTGGTCTTAGGTGCTTAAAGCAGGCTGTATGGATGTGAATGTTTGTGCTGCAGGTGAGAGGTGTGTTGTTGACTGTACCCTATCTGTAAGTAAAGGTAATCACACCCAGTATAATGATTCAATACTGTGCTTCATTATTTTACATCATGTACATTCAGATGATTTATATTTCAATAAATGATTTATAATGTAGAAAAACAAAGTTTTATTGCTACGCGTGATTTTTAAGCATTTCACACCCAAACAGAAACAAGAATAGTAATAGAAAATTATTTCTGTGGCGTTTTTCAATATGGAATAGAGATAAATAAAGTGATTAAATCACTGTATGGCCCACATTTGTTTACATGTAACATGCAATGTAAGATGCAACATAACCAGAGAATGATTAAAATGCAAAAGCATTACATAAGTGGCATTCATTTACAGTATAATGTGTAACAGTCTAAATTGGGGTGCCCAAACTCCCGGTCTGGGGGCCGCTTCCGGACCCGCCCCCTACTTCCGTTCCGCGAATTTATGTCAAAAATAACATAGAATTTGGCCCTTTAAATGACTTTTGGACATTTCGCTTAACTTTATTAATTGGAGGGATAGGCAAAATGTCAAAAAAGTAACCCAAAGGGCCAAATTGTGTGTTATTTTTGGCATCACTTCCATGAAACAATTTAATTCACAAAAGAAACAAAATGCCTTTTGCATAAATGAGCATCACCACACACACAAATAAAAAAGATCAGTAATGGAAGAAATACCCTGATCCTGTTCTTGAAACACTGTACACTAATATTTACAAGCAAAAGTACTAAACTATGTATGGAAATACACAACACTTACAAAAGGTAACTTGAGATATCAATTAATGTGAAATAACTGTGGCGTTTAACTACAAAGTAGCATAAAGTGGAAATATTTATGTCAAGCGTCCCAAAAGTATAGCATTTCAGCAAATGTACTTGGTTATATCACTCTGAATTAAATATATTTTGTGTGCTAAAAATAGTATTAAAATAATAAGAAGTTACCTAAACAACATGAACACAAAATATCACTAAGCACATGAAGTAGTGTGCGCTGTATTAACACTGCAATGTGAGAGACTGCCACGGGGGGGCAAAAATCTCCTCATGAATGGATAAGCAGAAGGAAATGGAAGGATGGACATAAATAGCATGAAGTTTAAGATCGTAGATGATGCTGTTGTAGTTTATCGTTGCCTGTGTTTTGGTGTCTGTTTGTGTTTGAAGCTGTGCTATAAGATTTTTTTTTATTTTTTTAAATGAATGTGAAGAACCTAAAAGCGAGCATTAAATGTCATTGCCTCACATCTCCACAAGAGGGAGGTAGTATCAAGATAATGTTTGCCTTCAGGAGGGCCGAAAAGGTAAAATGAGGATGGGAGCATAATGCACAGGGATAAGCCCAAGCATGCGGACATGGGAAGACTTCCAAAGTTCACTTTGGTCCTCCTTACATTTAACCCTAGGAGCTGTGAAGATGTGAAGTGTGATGAAGTGTTGTGTAGTGCGAGGAAGGTGCAGCTGTGCAAGAATCACTCCACAGCCAAGTGCACCTGCAGACTATTAGAAATGGATCAATGAGCCTAACCTTTCCAGAGCTGGAAGCTAAAGTTGTTTTCTGACGTAAAGCAACAAATAAAGAATAAATTACACAATCTTGAATTCCCAACTATTTGTCTTTTGGGAATTTTTTTAAACCACTGGTTGTATTATTTTATATCTTTACCAATATCTGCACAGTTACACGCCATATCAAGAGCAGAAACAACTTTTTGCTAACAGCAAAATAAATAAATAAGTACTTCCTTGACTTATTTACTCGGGGCTTGTTTCTACGGTTTTATTTTGTGTCGTCTGTTCGCTCAAACGGTTGAACCCAGAAGGCAGACCTGTACTTGTACACAGTGGGGTCAATATCTGCTCAAAACCACAGCTGCAAAAGAGTTTATTCTGAAGTCTTGTTTTGATACTCAGAGTTCTCTGGTAAACATGTCTGCATATAAAAACACTGTATGCCCACTGTCTCATAGCCAAAACAAACCATTATTACGTTCAACATTTTCCTTTTTTAGAATTTGAAAAGGGGGAAACATGAAAAGAACATTTTATCTCGCACTCACTGATGAAACTGAGTCTGTCAGAGGAAAACCCGAGTTTTACTATGTCAGCAGGTGCTTGCAAACAACACCCACATTATTTCAAAATAATTCAACATAATACTCTCAAAGTTTTAGTTTTTTTATTTGCACTGGGCACTTTGTTAGAGTGGTGAAAAGATAACACCCCCACACACACACACACACACAGATGATAACAAATGCTCCATTCACAGAACTTTCCGTGACCTGAGACATGCATGCAAAACTTTGTGGTGAATATTTTGCAATAAAATAACGAAGGAACGGCTGCATGTATGAAAATTTACTTGGGTGAAATTTATCTAGTTAAAATTGATGCCCGTGTTTGCATTCATCAATTCAAAGGCACGTTTCGGTTAAAAGAGCACAAAATGCCTCTCTAACCAATAAGAGTCGCCGCCTGGCCTGCAATTGTGCACTGGAGCATTTATTTTCTTGAAAGATTTTGTACCCCAATGGCAGAACTACAAAGTGGAAACAAGACTACGGTAATCCGAATTAAAAGTAGATCATGTCTACAGCCACTGCACTGAGCAAGAAATACTTTTTTATTAAGTTCACATGTTTATAACCCAATTAACTGGGCCTTAGTAGTTTAATTTGTTAAACTAGGATTGTTACAAAAAATAAATAAATAAAAAAATGAAGTAGGGTATATTCAAATGTAAGTTGAATTTTAGCGTGCGAGCACGGTACTTCAGATTTTCTAAATAGCAGAAGAGCTGAGACTGATGGGCATTCAAGTAGCTCTAATTTCATAAACCCATTTGTGTGCAGAGTAACTTGTTTTGACTTGTGTTACACTGAGAATTCAGTGTGATTTTAGGCAGGGAAACTTGCACAATTGGTTTATGGATCATTATTTGTAATTGACCCCCAGCTTGATCCCTTACCAACATGCTACCCGCCTTATTCACCACACAATGTATATAAGACAGTTCGCCATTTCCTATCTTGGTCATTTAAAAAAGGATGCCTTATATTTTGAAGCAGATGAACCAAGAGTGTAGCTAATTTGGTTAGCAAAGTGCATTCATTCATTTGATATTATTTGAGGTAATTTTTGCTATTTTGGTCATTTTTGTACTCACCTTAAAGCTGCAACCAAATGCTGAAACTGAAAGAACGCGAGGACACTCCATGCCAATAGTGTAAAGACTTATTACACATGGGGTCCTTCTAAAGCATAGCCTGTTTTATCATCAGTGCTGTATTTGGGTTAATTTACACAGAGGACCTCGTGCTGCTTTGAGAAGGAAAACTGAAGTTGGAAAATGTTTACTAAGGTGATCAATCATGTCTTGCATAAATTATAATAAAATCTCACTTGTTTTTGCAACCACAGGAGAGTCATCGCCAGGCCAAAGCCACAAATCAATAATCATATGACTATTACATTACACTATTTCACAATATACAGTGCGAAAACAAAAACATGTCCTAAAAAGTCACTTTTACTGAATACGGACAGTATTTATTCATAAAAAAGTACTGGAAAAATTGTAGAAAGTTTAGAACTTTAGAAAGGCTGCCACATTTATTTAAACGTGTGTGTGTGTGTGTGTGTGCATGTGTGTGTGTGTGGTAAAAGTCATACAAGACTATCTAAAAGTAAGAATAATAAGAATAAGAATAAGAATAACTTTATTGATCCCAGAGGGAAATGTCTCACATACCTCATCTGATACTTGTATGAGAATTAAAAAGCCTGACTGAGGGTACAAATGATTTTCTGTATCTCTCTGTTTTACAACAGAGAGAGAGGAGTCTTCCAGTATTGCTGCTTTTTTGCGCCATAAAGATGTTATAAAGTGGATGGTCGGAGTTGTTCAGGATGGTCTCTGTGGTGGTGGCTTTTATTGGTGGTAACTGGTTACCCTCCAAGTGGTGGTAGGACAGCCGCTCTGTAAGCCTCTCTGGCATTGGCGATTAAGGGTTTTATTTGCTCTGGTAGGACAGTCAACAAATTTTGTGAATCCAGTCAGGTGGGAGGAGAGAGAAACATGATTGAAGTCTCTTGAAATTATGAAGAGTGCCTCTGGATGTTTAGTATGTATCGTAGCAACAATTTAACAGAAAACCTCACATGGAACTTCGGTTGTTGCCTTGGGTGGAATGTGCACAAGCGCTGTTATGATACGACTGAATTCACTTGGTACATAATATGGTTGCACACCAACTTCCAATAATTCAAAATAAGGACACCACATTCTCTCCCTAACAGCGACACGTTCAGGACTACACCACCTCCAGCCCACATATAAAGCCAGACCCCCACCTTTTTCTTGCTATTAGCTTTAGTATCTTTGTTTGACTGTATGAGAGTGAAACCAGGTAGATCCACATTAGAGTCTGGCATGTTTTGTTTCAGCTATGCTTCCGAGACTGCACTCACAGTCTACTTTCTGAGTCTTCACCGATATCTCCAGCTCATCATTTTTGTTGGGCAGTTGACATTTCCCATGATGACTGTTGGCACTTCCTAACCTTCACCTTTGGAGTTGAATACCTCTGCCCTATACCATGAACATGAATCTCAAGATGGTGGTGCAAATTCAAAGGATCAAGATACTGAATGATATTTCTCCTCTGTGCAAAATATATCCATCCCATAGTTGTTGACATGTATCCCTCTTGAAAACATGGTTGGCCACCTAATCAGTGAACTGCCTTACTCTGCCATACATTAGAAAAGACAGTATGAGGCCCCGTCCACAGCTAAACAGGTATTTAGGTAAACATAGCTTTTTACGAAAGGAGCCAGTTGAGGTGGTTCGCCTCTTGGGTGAGGTGTTTCGGGCATGTCCTACTGGGAAGAGGCCCTGGGGCAGACCCAGGACACATTGGAGAGATTGGATCTCTCAGCTGACCTGGAAATGCCTCAGTGTCTCCCCAAATGAGTTGGAGGATGTAGCTGGGGAGAGGGAGTCTAGGCTGCTCTGCTTAGGCTGCTACCCCTGTGGCCCATCCGCTGGTCATGGGGGCAGCATCCTTGGATGGATGGATGGATGGATGGCTAGCGCTCAGTGGATGTTTTCTCTTTTTTCGGATCATTCTCTGTAAACCCTAAAGATGGTTGTGCAGGAAAATCCCAGTAGTAGCTGAAACTCAGCCCAGCCTGTCAACCATATCACAAAGTCACTTAAATCCCTTTTCCTCCACTTCTGATGCTCAGCTAGAACTTCAGCAGGTCCTGTTAACCATGTCTACAGGTCTAAATACACTGAGTTGCTGCCATGTGATTGAGTGATTAGATATTTGTGTTAATGAGCAGTTAAACAGCTATAACAAATAAAGTGGCCAGTAAGTGTATATGCAGACAACACTAAGCTGAAAATATAATGAAACTGCTGTGCACATGCATCAAGTGCAGCAACTCCATTAGTTGAAATATTTCCCAGCTGGGCCTCTTTGTGGAAGAACCCCGCAGCATTCTCCTAACATTTGTCTTTAGGATTCACTGAGTGCCATGTCTTTCTCTTATGATGGCACAATCTGCGCTTAGCTTTAACTTCAAACCAAGACTTTACCATAAAATGTAGTAAATAATCCAATTTATATTTGCTTTTTATTTTTTAAAGGGAGACAAACCCTCACTGTATGAGTTTTAACAGCACAGAAAATTACAGTTGGATGCACACGTTTGCACTTAATGTTAAGCAAATCTAACTAAGAAATGCGCTTATGTGAAAAGATAGCTCTCTCACCAAGGGGAGAGATAGGTCAAAGACACACACTATGTTGATGGTGTCAACATTTGTTTATTTATTAGGTGATTTTGCATGCTGCTGACATATTTCCTGCAACAGTCAAGTGTCAAAGCGGGTATACTTTTGCACACCTTTAGCATAGACAAACAAGTTAGCGTGCAGCAATATGCAGCAAATCAGATGACTAAGGATACTGGTTTACCCTACTTTTCCACAAATCATTTCTTTTAGTTGCTAATGGAATGGTGAATAACACTAACGTCATAAAAAAAAAGCACAACCCAATAACACTGTACATCGAACCAAACTGACACTTGATTGGATTTAGAATGACAAATAAAGATTCTTTTAACAATATGGAAAGACTCAGCGAGACCTTACCAGATCATAAGTCATGAAAGAGATTGAGGGAAATTTAATTTTATAATGTTTTACTTTGCGAGAGTGAGAGAGAATCTGATTTTGATATATTTGGCTGCGCGAGTGAGTGTGAGACAATTAGATTAGCAATCTCTTTGGTTTGTTTGATATGTAACATCAGTCTCCTTCATGAAACTCGACGCCTTGTTGCCGTCTGTGCGGTCTCCATCCTGTGCTCCTCAGGGAGACCAGGTCCAGGAGCAGTTCAGGGTTTCGACAGATCTGCTGTGAGACGTATTTGTCTTTTGGCCACTGTGCATCCTCAAGGCTGGTGTCTCATTTCAAGCTTTTTCACTGAGGGGCCTGCCCTGCGTGTGCTTCCCAGGCTTTTTGTTTAACAGCAGAGAATCATAGCCAGATTAAAACACCATCACCGTAAGGGATACTGCGATTGATTTATTATGCACAATAGGAGAGGAAAATAAAGAGCAGCCATAATGCATACACAAACAGTACCTTTAACCTAACCATCTAAAAGACCCACACACATACAGCAGGCTATATGCTGCAAAAGCCAAAAAACCCACGGAACTCTCAAATTTATAGCTGTAATGGCATAACCCCTGTTGTTGAGAACTTGCTGCAAGCCAAGAAATCATGCAAACTCATGACTGTGTGGAGAGTTTGCTTTCAGGAATCATATGAGACAGCTGCAGGCTGTGACAGTACATGAGTCCAAAATGCATTCTTATGATTTTCTTTTATATGTCTTCTACCAAACCAACTTTCATTTGCTCCTTGACTTCTTAGTGCCAGTCAGTTCAAACAAATAGATTAAAATTTTTTAGTCAGCTATCTATTATAATCTCTCGCTGAGTTCAATAAAGTTTAAAATATAAACAAAATCTGTTCTCATTCACACTTTTGTCAATTTAAACATTTATTTACGTGATCTTTGTGGGGTTTTCAAATGAAATTGTTATTTCAGATCTTATATTGTGTATCTAAAAAACCCGACACTCGTTCTAACTAGCACTTTTCTGCTCTACTTGAGCACGCAAAGAACTCGAGGTCAGAGAGAGGGCCTACGCATGCATTTTCCTCCTGTGCATGCATGGGTTTTCAACAGGTGCTCTTCAAAGACATGCACACATTGATTGGTGATGGGCTCCAGCCCTATCGTGAAACTGGTTGGACAGTTTGGGAAATGGAGAAATTTAAACCTAAGGTTATAAAGGCAAACTCTTCACTCTGACTGTGGCTAATGGGCTCTTTCAGACTTTTAGAACACAAGAAGGCCCATGGCATCTGCACCATATCCAGCCCCTGCATCTTCTCTCAAAGCACACACAAACATCTTGGAACTCTGGACAAAGGGAAGATTGTTTTTGTATTTTTTTTTAACCATACCCCCTCCTCGGCTCAGTTTTATAGTGTTTGAATTGGAACACTGTCCCTCTTGTTTCCGCTGGGGAGATATGACCTGGATACAACAATGTTTACTCAAAGCAATTGTGGGTTGTTTTCAGCTGTTGTTTTTGCATAAAACTGTTTTTGTGTCTCATAGTATCTTCAGTGCGTGTCCTTCCTCTGAGTCTGCTTGTCTTTGTGGAAATATTCACATGCTTGATACCAAACCAATGTAGTAGTCATGTGCTTACTGACTTGTGGCCTTGGCCTGGGGATGACACCCTTACATTCATGTGATTGGTGACAGTGGGTTGTGTTGGTACTGTCTAGAAGCCTCAGGCTTATAATGGGTTAAACATCTTTTTTTCATATGCCAGACTGACAGAAATAAACTCATGCAAGTATATCAAAGTGTATCTGTCTCCCAAACACAATTGTGAGGCAAACTAACAACGCACATATTTCCCATGTGTGCTGTTGCCTGTTTGTTTTTTTAACTGATCTTATTGGAGGTGGTTTTAATCTTGCAGAGCAACGGCTGCAGTTTCATTGATTCAGCACAGACAAGACTCAGTATTATTCTCCGAGTGTCTTTATCTGAGGTTTTTGTTTGTTTAGTTTACTTTTGTTTTACAAAAAGAAAACCCTGGCAAAGAATACTTAACAAAAAATGCTCTCTCGATTCCTGGTGATGGGAGGATTACATTAACGTTCATTACTTGAATCCTATCCCTCAGAATATGAAGTTAATGATAAATCAAAAACAGCTCATGTTGCCTGAGATAAAGAAAAATTTCCATATTTATCGTGCTATATCTCTCACATCCTGTCAGGAAACGGCTGTTCCCATAAAAGTTTGTGTCAAACTTTTAAGTTAAATAAGTAGGCCCTTGATGTACTAAAACTTATGAAACACATACAAATAGTAAATGCATAAACAAAACAAATATATATTTTTCACAACACATGCAAAATAATACAAGGAAGCTATCTTTGTCTTTATTGTCCCACCTTCATATTTGCAATCAAACAACTTCAGTGTGAACAGAATGCACAGCATCATTTAGTAATCGCAGTGCACACTTTACCTCTGTGAGAGCAGCAGGATAAAGCAGATAAAGCAGCTCGTTCTCTGTTGTGTTTTGAGGCACGTTACACTGTCTTTGCATTCCATGTTTTATTGCCCACCTCATGATCTCTAATTTGGGAACAGAACTGTATTTACTAAGTGATCGGAATTGTTGTGATTTTTTTTTTTTCACTGTTCAACGGGGTTAATATATAACATTTTATTCATTTTCATTTCCTGCTCTTTAGAAATCATTTCATTTTTATTTAACATATTTTTTTCAATGCTTGAAACAGAATTTGGGGAGGGGTAGGGGTGGGGGGGTCGGATGAGGGATGAATGAAAAATGAGTGCCTGAATGTACTCACAACTCAATTCGCAATATTCATTTTGAGTGCAGAGAAAATATTTTCAGCATTCTAGATATATGAATTTATACACTATAGGCTGGTAACAAAATACACAAACCTGAACTATAGATACTTGATCTCATACATATTAAAGGATTATAGATATAATGCAATAAGCACTTGGAGCGCAAACCTGACAAGGCAGTTCACTCTCTGGGCAGTATCAATGGTAAGGGAATAGCATTGTATAGAGTATATATCCATTTTGTTTTGTTTTTTTTCTTTTTAAACATACTTTAAGAAGTGTAGTGAAAACAAGCGCAAAGTGCCGGCTTTTGTTATATGCCCTGCTGAGTTTTTATTGTTTTTGATTATTTTTATTTTTTTATCATATGGATATAGTACATGTGTATAGTACATGTGTTTCATTGTTTGAAATCAGGGCTCAAATGTGACATATTTAGATGCAAACTACAATGTAATATTTAGAATCCCATATACCATTATTCACTATGAAAACTGTAATTCAAATTTTTCCCCCATTTAATGGTCCCCTCATATTCCATTAATTAACTTCTTCTTTCTACTTACATGTAAGCACCTTAGTATTTTTATATCCAAAATCGTGATTCTGTACTCAATAGCTGTATCCAAAGTTTTAATTGATTTGCAACAAAATCTGGAAAAAACCCACATCCCAGAGCAAGCAAGAACAAACTTTTATCAAAATCAACTGTGAACTTTTCCTGTTATAGCTTGCAGTTGTTAGTCACAGATAAATAGCATAAAAGGGAAACCTCTGTGGATAATTACTGTGGTGATAAAACTTTGATATTTGAAGATATGAGTGGGGGATTTAAATATTCTAAACGTCACAAACACGCAGATATTGAAAAGTCTTAAGTATACAAAGTACGCAAATATTACTTAAATTAACAAATCAACTAGACTACCCCAAAACACACACACAAAATGAAAATCAGGATGGATGGACGAAAAAGGGAAATTACTTTCTGGTTCATCCCCTGGATGCTGCTCTGGATGTGTAGATGTGCCAACTTGCTGGAAGCAAGGATCTTTACAGCCAGCTGAGCGGCCCTTAATCCCTCCAAGTTCCACAGGCTGATTATCGCCCCTTCCAAATTCATCCTGTTTTCCTAATGTAAAAATCAGAACAAATTCCTCTATGTTTTCATGCAGAAACTTCTAGCACTTCAAAGGACCCTGCTGAACACATGGTTCATGGAATGATTTAGTGGTATGATATCATGAGGCCTTCATGATCTAATAAAATAATGATTATGATCTCTAATAAAACTAAATTATGAAGTGTATTTCAGTGATGTATAAAGTAGAGAATACTCTGTTGATGAATTTGCAATATTCAAGTAGTCATCTAATTTTTATTTTAATAAGTGGAAGAGCTGAAACATTATGTGTCCATCTTAAACTGTTTATGTTCTGATATGCATTAGATTTTATTAGTTCAGTACAACCAATAGCCAGAGATTTTATTGGTTCAGTACAACCAATAGCCAGAGATTTTATTGGTTCAGTACAACCAATAGCCAGTTACAACTCTGTGTATGTATAGTCTACCAAAGACTACATAAAAGTTTCCAAGAAATAGTTTCCAGCCCTAGAAAGCGACACCAATGTGGAAGTGCTTTATACCTGCATTCTTTCAAATGGCTTGAAGGGAAGTCTGGGAAAATGGCCAACTATTGACCTGCTAACTAATCTCAGTAAACACTTTCCTGATGACTATGCTTCAAATCTTAATAGAACATTATGTTCATTTTGCCAATATTATGTTCGTGTAGCAGATGATTTCACTACCCCTGGGCTTCGGCACAATCTGGGAAGGCATGGTATACTCTGGGTCCTTGCTCTTTGAAGGCAAGAACCTTCTAGTGTAAGGGAGTGGACATCACAGCCAAAATTCCTGTTTCCATACTCAATCATTGTTAATGAATGCAGATCCATCCTCTTGTGCTTATCCTCTGCAGGGTCACCAGGAGGGCTGGAGCCAATCCCAGCTGTCATGTCCCCCCATGACATCTGGGATACATTTAAAAAAAAAATTAAAAAAAAAAAAGCTTAAATACAAACCCATATCATCAGAAAATAGCCAATAGATTCAGCAGATGGAATCCATCATTTGTTCTCTGCAAGAACTGTTTATCCTCATGAAATCAAAGGGTGCGCAAATATGTCTGGTTGGTTTAGCCTGGACTGGAAACAGAACCAGAAAACATTCAGCACCAAACTGCTTTCCGTATTCTAGGCAGGGAAAGAAACACCTAATCCACCATGGCTGTGTCAGATAAGAGCTACCTGTGTGTGAAGGAGCTAGAATCCTGCTCACTACTACACAAAAGCTGGGAAGCTGGTGTCAGGAAACCGGGCTGCATGGCCATGATGGGGGGGAAAAAAAGAAAGAAATGCAAAGAACTGCCAATTTAAAGTTTATTTTAAATTAAAGGAACATAAGCAGAACTCAAACTAATCATATGTATGGTCAGTGCAATCAGTAGTGTCAGTGAGTGCATGAGTGAAGAAATGGCATATGCAATGTTGTCAAGTGCAAGAAACCAAACCAAACCAAAGTAGTGGCTCAAGGAGGAGAGTCTCCCATCAACTGACCTGTGAGAACTTCTAGAGCAGGGGTGCCCAAGTCCAGGCCTTGAGAGCCCCTGTCCTGCAGGTTTTAGATGTGTCCCTGATCCAACACACCTGAATCAAATGGCTGAATTGCCTCCTCAGTATGCAGTCCAGCTCTCCAGAGTCCTGCTAATGACTTCTATATTTGACTCAGGTGTGTTTAAGCAGGGACACATCTAAAACC
>VUQK01012594.1:28634-45236 GCA_015106715.1 Bujurquina vittata
GAATCAAATGGCTGAATTGCCTCCTCAGTATGCAGTCAAGCTCTCCAGAGTCCTGCTAATGACTTCTATATTTGACTCAGGTGTGTTGAATATAGAAGTTTTATTGTTTTATTCTTTGCTTGTTCTAGCTCATACCAAAGCTGCTCAAATACCTTTTAACAGCCCTCAGCTTTTGCTTTTCCATGTCATGTAATTATCAACATGCTTAGCTCTGCTGCTTAAAATACATCTCCTGGTAAAACAGGTGCCTGTGATCATGACTGATCAGGTTCCTTGTGCTCAGCCACCCATACTCCTTTATGCAGCTCAGTCTCGACTCATATGCCTTCAATCACCAAGACTACTTAACACTTGTTGCCAGTGCTCAAAAACGGGTCTTTACTACAATAGTCCAAAAAGCATATGATCCAGCAACAAATTCCTCTTTCCCTACCATAATCCCATTCAAGGTTCAGGGATAGAAAAAAGAAACAGCATTGCTCCAAGTTAACCAGTGCATCAAAGAGCCATGTCACTGATCTAAAGTGGAACTCCCTCTCTACTTATCTGCCTACCCAAACTTGCCTACTCCATGAACCCTAGTCTTCATGCAGATTAGCGGTGGGCTATTTAACAACTTAATCCAGCAACCTGGTTTAGGACCCAGCAAGCTGATTGCTCATCTGACAGTTCTGGACCTGTACCTGAGCCAAATGCTCTAACTGCATACCACACAAAAACAAACTAACCAACCAACACGTACAAAAGAATCATGTTGCTCTTCCTACACAGGGTGAGTCCACATTAGCCAAAACTCACTGCACTAGAGAACCATGCCATCACTGTTGATACCACACACCTGCCTGTGTGGGAAACACACACAAGCTGCACGAGTAAACTTACCATCCCGAGAAACAACTCAAATCAACTAAAGATCAACTTCAATCCTAAAATGCACCTCCACTGACATAAGGTGCAGCAAACAATCCACATTGCATCACACAAACCCAATGTCCTGGCAGTGCCTAACAACATCGTAACGGCCATAAACAATTCCACAATATCCTGGACAAGCCCCCACTTGTTACGTTCCCCTAAAGAGTCCAGGGGGTTTGGCGAAGTAAGAAGAAGTGTCTGGATTGACCGAAAGGAGACATGAAAGCAAAAGTGGTAAAATAGAAGATCTTTATTAATGCTTTAACAAAAAGAGACAGGCCGCTATCACTATTGATGTTACATCTTGTACTGAAGCCCCAAGGCCCGTACCGAATAAAGGGAGCGTGTCAAAACAAAGCCTGTGTCGAGGTCCGTATCATTTTTTAGAAAGCACGTGACAAAAGCTAAACAAGGCCCCGTTTTCTGAAATCACATGACTGATTCATTATGTGATTCGAGTTGCTAAAAAAAGACGTGGGAAACAGAGGAAGTGTCCTGGGTGATTCGAGTCTGATCCACTGTTATAGCAGCAGAATCAGAAGCACCTGTACAAATTAGAACTCAAGTTTCAGTGCCTCTGCTTCTTCAGTCTTCTGTGAGAGTCTTTCCTAAGGCTGTGGAAGTTATACCAAAAGAAGAGACCCAACACTGTCAGTTTTATTTATTTGTGAATAAAGATCATTAAAACTCTTCCACCGCCACCCAAGCACTTTCTGTAACTTTACGTACTTTACTTTTAGTAAAGTAACCGTTTATCCACAAACACACCACATACGGTCTCTTAACTATATTGTGTACAGTGTTTTGCTGTATATGCGTGTATATGTGTATTGATTTTTTTTATATATATATTTTATTTAATTTCATTTTATTTCATCCTTCCCTGTACTTTAGCTACTGTAATATGCAAATGTCCCCAGCGTGGGATAAATTTTATGTTTTATTTTATTTTAATATACAGTGATCTGCATAGATTTATTTCATCTGGCTTTACAATACCTCAGATGGAGATTTTCACAGAATTGCATAATTATGCTAAAAGATCCGCCAACCAACAGCAGGAACGCTGTACGTCAAATGTCCAGCAGATGTCAGCACTCCTAGATGAGCTGTTAAACAGGGCTTCGTGTGATCAGGCTTTTGGCTAATCAGTTGGCCGGAAAGAGTCAACTGACCACAAAATTAACAATTTAAATACACAGCAGCTGTGCCAATCAGCCTACCTGGCACTGCAAATGTGTGCGTGCAACTGTAATACTCTAGATCAAATTCAGGATCATGGGGTCGGAGGCTTTGGGGGAATTATGAATTGTATTTATTACCATTTTATCATAATTGGTCAAGGTCAGAGGTCAAGTTTTCTGAAAATCTCGTGAATGCAATAACTCAAGAATAATCTCACCTATGATATTCAAATTCACACCATAGATGCATCTACTAAAAATCTTGGACGAGTTCAAATCTTGGCAACCTTGACCTCAAGGTAAAGGTTAAAGGAAAATTATGGGCATGGGCAGTAAGACCTACAGTATGAGTTATCCCGGGGACTCAATGGACAGTGTTAAAATCAGCTTAACATTTGCTGTGGACGGGGTTTGTTGTGCCCAGCCCCACTTGTTTATTTATTTTTATTCTTTGTATTTTGGGGGATTTATATGAACAAATTGTGCAATGAGAAATGTTTACACTTATGTACATCTACTGAAATGAATAAGCCAACAGTTTAACATTTACTGTTGTCTGTGTTCTGCAACCCTAAACTCTGGTCTTTTCTGAGTGTAAATACCTACTGTGGTGGAAACACGCAGTGAATTTCTAAACCTAAGTTGTACAGTCAGAGTTACTTGGCTATGTCATTACTGGTATAAGCCAATGATGCCTGTAAGGAATACTACAGCTGCACTGCCAAAGCTGCTTCTCACATTTTTTGGAGTAAAATATCATACCTACCTTGGTGGAGTAAATAATCTGGACAACATAAAGCTGTCTTTTGTCTCAAGGCTGGAATAGAAGGTCATATCTCAATCATAAATATGTCTGAAGTCTGGCAAAAAACAGTCCTCTCTCTCTCACTGGGAAACAGTTTTTTTAATCTCTACAAAGTGATGCAAAAATGACAGCTGCACCTCCTCGTACAATATTAAAATATAGCTGTGTCAGACCTGCTATTTCCTCTATTGTGACTCATAGACCTTCATTGCCGTATGTTAGTATCATGCTGATAGGTTTATGGCCTATAACAAACAGCGCATTATATTTGGAAAAGATTGCGACAAGTTCATGTGATGCATATAAAATAGAAGGAAGGGCAAAGTTGACAGTTCACACCATGGGGTAGCACAAGTGATAACTGCTTATTTTGTGGTCTTTTCAAAAGCAGCAGTTGTTCGGTCCTGGGAAACATGAGGGGTCTACGGAGGTGATCGCAAAAAAAAAATAAAAGTAATGTTTTAAAATAACTTTATTTGTTAGCTGTTGTGTCAACAGAGATAGCAACAGCATAAAAATACCATCTTTATTATTCCTCTTAATCCATGCTGCTGCTACTGTAGCTTTTGTTTTATTACTGCCTTGTAATTGTTAGTTTTGACTATTGTCACTGTTCTACAAAAAGCTACATAGACTGACTCTGATAAACACTGAAGGTTTAATACTCTCTTAGTTGTTCCAGAGCCATGGCTTTACAGAATAGATCCTCAAATGCTTCTATAAACACATTTCCAAGAGTGGTTTCTGGTTCAGATGGTGGCCAAGATTCCATCACATCTTGAGGTAAAATCATTCAAAGTCATGGCCAGCATTGTCTCTTGTTTTTATACTCCCAAGCACACTCCCGCCATCCTACTTGGTCTCTCAATGTCAATTCTTTGTTTTTCTTAAACATTGTGCGCACAAAATGTTTAAGTTCCATTGCTTTTGTTTTTCTTCTGTGTGTGTGTGTGTGTGTGTGTGGTGTGTATGTGTGTGTGTGTCAGTGTTTTTCTCTGAATGCCAAAGTGTTCTTATGCTAACCAGGATGTGCCTGTGCCATAACAAAACACTTCCCTGTTTATTTCTGCCCCAAAGTCAAATCATATGAGCATTTCAGCAACCCAAGTGCCCGCAAAATGACCTTCTGGTCAGCCCAAATGCCCTGTTGTTGGCCAATGTGCCAGTCTGTGGGAACCTGTGAAAAAATAAAACCTGTTTCTATACTTAATCCTGTGTGCTTGGATGCCTTTCTTTTGCTTTGCTTCTGCATCTACAGGAGATCTGACAAAGATATAAAGACTTCGCAGTTCTGTTTATAGACTGTAATAAAGATGGCTGTAGCGAGGTGGGATGTCACATATTAGAGTTATGGCTCACAAAGGGCAGCTGTTCTCTTTTCTCATTTCTACACCAATAAATTTGAAATAGGGAGTTCAGGGTACCGGTAGTTTCACATTGCCTGTCAAACACAAATGTCAGTTCATTACACCAAGTGACTGCAGATAACAAATCTCTTATACGGTCATCAGTTACACTCACAAACCGTATTCAGTCTGACACTGCTTTCATTCTAACTAATAACCATGTAGGTGAGGATTAAATTTCATAGCCATTTTCCCTATTGTACATCCTGAACCCAAAGTCCAAACACAAAACTGCTCATAGGTTAATGCCTTCAGTGAAGACTGCTGCAAGACCAGCAACTACCCAAAATCTCTGTGCGAATACCATGCCTGGTTAATAACGTGTCAACATGTTAAACTACAATGCTCATTTTCATAAAAGAATGTAACTTGTAAGATAAACTTGACCTAAATTCTGCTTGTGGGATCAGCTTGAGCGTGCCGTTTATGCCAGAGTGACAAACAAAAACCACACTGACCAACTTGTATATATGCTGGATGAAGAATGCAAGACCATTCCACAGCAGTGTATAACCACTAGTGACCAGCATGAGGAGGAGGTCCCAGGCTGTTGTGGCTGTGTATGGTTCTTCCACATGCTGCTGCTGTTTGCCAAATGAATAAATTGTTAAATTGCCAATTTGTCTTGTTTCTTCAGACTCTGTATCATTGTGAGGTTGTCACCTCACCTTGAACAATAGCACTCGTTCAACCTCTCTTCGTTCATTTTGCTTCTCTGTGCAGGACTAAATGGATTTTTAGCAATGTGCAGCCATATTCTGCACTGGGGTGTGGATGCTTGCATGGAAGAAACCAAGGCTGCTCCTTCTAGCCCTGCAAAGATTAGTCAAACTCTGCAAACTAATCTGGCTCTATGTATGTTTGCAACATTAAATAAGTCATAAAGGTATTCACTAGTACCACGAGTGCCATTCTCCTGGCAATTGCCAAACCCAGACTTATCCATTAAAATTATCACATGGTGAAGAGTGATTTATCCCTTCAGAGGCCACGTCTCCACTGCTCCAGAGTCCAGTGGCAGTGTGCTTTACACCATTGTATCCGACACTTTGCATCGTGCTTGGTGATGTAAGCTTTAGATGCAGCTTCTTGGAAACCCATTCCATGAAGTTCTTTATGCATTGTTCTTGAGCTATTCTCAAGGCCACATATACTGTAGTTTGGAGGTCAGTTAAGATTTACTTTGCAGAAAGTTGGTGACCTCTGCACACTATGTAACCACTGACCCTGCTCTGTGAGTTTACTTTGCTGTTGTTCCCAATTGCAATAATAGTGAGGAAATTTCATGACTGGCCTTGGTGCACAGGTGGCATCCTATCACGAAACCATGCTGTAATTCACAGAGCTCCAGAGAGCAACTCATTCCTTCACAAAAGCTTGTAGAAGCAGTATGCATGCCTAGGTGCTTGGTTTATACACCTGCAGCCATGCAATAATTGGAACACCTGAATTTAATTATTTGGATGGGTTAGTGAATACTTTTGGCAATATAATGTGAATAAACAGAGCAGCTAGCTTTAACCTCTAGGAAAAATCTGTTAAACCTGCCTCTGTGATGCTAACAGATTTTATGTAAGAGATTAACATAGCCACCTTGGCAGATTGCTGAAGTTCACTCTTTACGGAGGAGAGTTGAAGTAGGGTGAAACAGGACAATAAAAGCAGGCCATATATAAAAGATGGATGTTTCTTATTCTGAATGTCTGGCTCAATGACAAAAAGATGGATGACCTGCCTCCACTATACAAAAGTGAAACTTAAGTTTCCCACTTGGGTAGTGCCATCTTACATTTTTGATGCAATCGTCACAGCAGTGATATGGGAAGGAGTTACTCCATCAAACTCACGCGCTCAACTTAACCAGCAAGCACACTCTCTGCAATTTTAACAATCTCTGCAATCTCTGGTGGTTTTACTGTAACTGAAGGTTAGTTAAAACAAGGTAAACACAACCACATTGCTATATTTTAAAAAAGTTACTTAACATACTATATTTCATTACAACATTTTGTAATTCATACCTCAATGCATTAGCTAGTTTAGCAGTTAGCGCATGCAAAAAATTTAGTGGTAACTGGGTTAGCAGTTTTACTCACCTGTGCTCTTTTCATTAAATCAGCGTCTTTAAAAGTATATTTGCCATTTAGCTTTATTGTGCTAATTTTTGACAAACAAACTGCATCAACCAGACACTCCACAGAAGTCCAAAGTTACTGTAAATATCAGAATTATCTGGAAGTCATATTGTCACAGTGTGTGAACTGACTGTGTGGCGCGTGTGTGGAGGTGAGGACGACCCAGAAGCAGGACTCGAAAGCAGGCAGTCTTAAATAACAAAAAGGTGAGCGTTTATAGTGGCTGAACACAAAGCAGCAAACAAACGAAGGTAAACGAACAAACTGAGATATAACTAGGAGCACAGCAAACACAGGAGTGGAACACAGCCACATAGACAACAATGTGACAAATGATAAGGGGGTGACTGAGACAATAAATATGCAGAGGGAACGAGGGGAGAGTGGAAACAGCTGGGGCAGAACAGGTGAACAAAGTAACACTAACTACACTCCGGGGAGTAAAGTAAAACACAAAGCACATGGGACAGGAGGTGGCAAAATAAAATAGGAAGTGAGAAGACGGGGAACAAACACAAACCTGACAGCACACACAGAGAACACAGACTAGACACACAACACAGGAAGACAGACACACAAGACAGAAAAAGGGGGGGAACACTGAGGGGAAAACACAGGGAGAAGTAAACCAAACACTAAAACTAAAAAAAGATTAAACATACTCAGACTGAAACAAAGGACAAGAAAGTAAAACCAGAAACTAAAGGAAACAACTAATCTTAAAACGTTTACTAAAGAAAACCACTGGATCAGAGCCCCAGGACCATGACACATATCTTGTCTTTTCAGGTTTTAGCATAAGACTGAGAATAATATAATCAGAGCATGAGCAAACTAACCAAAACAAATCAACTGCTGCAACTACAAGACACAAAAGAAAAAAGACAACATAGCAAAAAAATCAAATTGATTTCGTCAGTGTCATGTGTATATCATGAAATGCACTTCCCAACGAGGGCGGAAAGCCATTGCTGCGCCCACCAGAAGCCAGAGGCAGGCAGAGAGGGACCCAGTTTTAAGTAGTTTTACATGCACACAGAGCACTCTACAGTCTGGTAACATGGAAACAGAAAATTCAAATAAAATGTTACATTACAACACATGAGTAGAAGGTTTCATTTCCCCAACTAAGAGGACTTACAAAAGGACTTACAATCTTCACCAGCAGTTCTCTCAGATGAAAATTATCTTCAGATCCCCAGTGTAGGAAAAAACCCAGTACTTTATGAACAGCGTGATCATACCTTTGTTTTGTGCAATGTTAGAAGCACTGCACATCATCCTCGGTAAAAGTGCAGAGGCTGATTTTTTTGCAGCATAAAGACGTTAAAATCAGTCCTCCAAATAATTCCAGACTGAGTTAGTGTTTATGCTCCCGAATATAAAAAGGAGCATGTAAGTAAGGCAAGGATAAGAACACTTAATGATGCCACTCACATGAATGTTCACTCTATATTGACAAAAAATACACGTTTCATTGACTATACACAATGTGGTAGCTGAGCTTTTGTACTTTTTTTGCTCCAGATCTTCTTTCAGCTGCTCGCTTTAGGAGTCACCACAGCGACCCCTAAAGGGAGCCTCCTTGGCCCTGACGAATCTGGTATGGCAATCTTACACATGTTTCGTTTGAAAAAGATTTTATGCCGGATGCCCTTCCTGATGCAATCCTCCCATTTATCTGGGCTTGGGACAGGCACCGGACGTACACTGGCTTCCCATGGCTTCCCATGGCTGGTTTGTTAATTTACTCCAAATGTACTCCATTCAGACAAAGGTTTGCATTCAAGTTAAAAGTGGACATATAGGATGAATTGTTCATGTTATCACTCTTTGGCACAGTCTGAATCTGATGGAAACTCCTATAATCACATAGCCAAAGAATCCTCAAAAACAGTTAAATGTGAAGTTTATTTCTCAAAGCTGAAGTGAAGTCTAGTTTGTTCCTCTAAGGTCCTGACAAAGCTCAGCTGCAAAGATGAGATCGTGGAGGCCTGCAGTCCTTATTCAATCATGCTGCTGCATTATGGTTACCTGCAAGAAGAATGTCCAAATTATATGGAATTATTAACAGTATTATGATCAACTGCCTTAGAAGGAACAACATTCAGTATATCATTGAAGTGTCATATTATTTCTCTCAAAAGATGGAAGCTGTGCACGTATTTTTTAAAATCTGAATTCATTAACAATGATAAAGACTGCTTTGTAACCTAGATAAAATTCCTCATTAGAAAAATGAAACAAATGTCGACTCATTCATAGCATGCTCAAAGCATTCATTTGGTTTCAGCTCATAAATGTTAAACTTTCCTACATTTCTGTGTAAGCAATGTAGCAGCAGTAATTACTGTCGAAATCCACTGGAAAATGTACCTGAAATACAAACAACTTAAATACAATGTCAAAATACTGACCTGCAGGTAACCCAGCTCAGCTGTGATTTGAAATCTTAGTTTGTTTTAGTTAGTGGATAACAGCCATCTTATCTAAAATTTGCACTGGCAAGCATTTCATTGTCAAACTGCTGAACTGATAATGTGAATATTCTGCCAAGAATAGCAGCCAAGAACACTGAGAAAGTTTTCAGTCTTCTCAGTAATTTATCTTTAGTTAATACTGCATTACTGCCACAGTTAATGGTGGATTGTTTTTCTTTATTTTAATTTTTGAAACAACAGCAGTGTTGTTGCTAATTTTATTTGGTGAGACTGTTCAAAGCCAACAATATGCTATATGTTGTACTGAGGTTCCAAAGCTTTTCCGCCTAATTAGTACTGCTCCATTTGTCATCAAAACGCTGAAACAACCTCTCAGTTGTTCAACACATGCTTGTATTGTTTTTGGACGTAGATTATATGCTAAAAGTGTTCATTCAGCCATCCAGATCATTAAATTCAGGTGTTCCAGTCACTTCCATGGCCACAGGTGAATAAAATCAAGCACCTAGGCATGCAGACTGCTTCTACAAGCATTTATGAAAGAATGGGTTGCTCTTGGCAGCTCAGTGAATTCCAGTGTGCCGAGTGTAAAGTTTGGTGGAGGGGGGGGTTATGGTGTGGGGCTGTTTTTAGGAATTGGGCTCGGCCCCTTAGTTCCAGTGAAAGAAACTCTTAATGCTTCAGCAAAGACAACTTCATGCTCCCAACTTTGTGACAACAGTTTGGGGATGTCCCCTTCCTGTTCCAACATGACTGCGGACCAGTGCACAGAGCAGGTCCATAAAGACGTGGATGAGTGAGTTTGGTGTGGAAGAACTTGACTGGTCTCCACAGAGTCCTGACTTCAACACCTTTGCGATTAATTGGAGTGAAGGCTGCGATCCAGGCCTTTCTGTCCAACATCAGTGTCTGACCTGACAAATGTGCTTCTGGAAGAATGGTCAAAAATTCCAATAAACACACTCCTAAACCTTGTGGAAAGCCTTCCCAGAAGAGTTGAAGCTGTTATAACTTAAACTCTTCTTTAACTGTTATTAATCCATATTAAACCCTATGGATTAAGAATGGGATATCACTGAAGTTTATATGCATGTGAAAGTGGATGAGTGAATACTTTTGGGAATTTAGTTTGTTTTACCATTTTTAATTTATAGATTTGTTGCAATAACAAGAAAAAACATCTCATTTCAGAAGGTGGACTGCTGGGAGCTAGAGTGAACTAATTAACAGAGAAATTTTCTCTTTAGCCTGCTGTTGAGGCCACATTTTCCACTCCAGAGGCATAATTTTAATCAAGAAATTAAAGGAAAATTCCTCTTCTTTCAAAGAATGCCTTCCTCAAAGCAGACAAAGTATTTTCTCTGTAGGCTCTGAGTGAGAGTAGAGCCATCTAACTGCCTCATATAGACAATTATAATTTGAGCATTTTTTTTTTTATGAAAAGCAGAAATGACCTGAGGAACACTGCGGCGAAGTAAACCAAACACTAAAACTAAGAACATGATTAAACATAGACTGAAACAAAGGACAGGAAACTAAAACCAGAAACAAAAGGAAACAACTAAACTTTAAAAGTCCCCTAAAGAAAACCACTGGATCAGAGACCCAGGACCATGACACGTATGTTGTCGTTTCAGATTTTAGCATAAGACTGAGGATAATATAATCAGAAAAAAGTTCTCAGAAGTTTTAAGCATTTTACATACACAGCACTCTACACTCTGGTATCATGGAAACAGAAAATTTAAATAAAATGTTATATTACAACAGTACAACACTTAGTCATGAAGTAGAACTAAATCCAAGACACAAGGGACTATCAAGATAAGGCAGGAAATAACTAACACTAAGACTAGGATGAAGACATATAATCTTGACACAGACAGAAGATAAACAATACGGCAATCAGACTGACTTGACACAGGCGATACAAAGGGCTAAACACAGAGACGAGACTAGGACAGAATGGAACCACAAAAGGGACTTAACAGCCTATCAACTAAATTACGCAGGGAACTAATGGCACAGAAAACAGAAAGAGATATTGAACTGATGGGAAGACAAGACAAACCATGACACAACTAAACAGGGAACCAGACAAGCATGGGGACGGGACACAAAGATGAGATAGACACTCAGGGGACACTCCTGGGGAAACTGAAAGGAATCACAGCTAAGTATTACATAACCAAAAAGCACGGACTCAACTAGGACAAAAAGGACTGGATGTGATAGGAAGTGAAAATATTAGTCAGCAAGAAGTGTCAGATTCCTACTTTCTTCTCCAAGTATCCCCACGCTTTCCCCTGCTCTTTTAAATTGTGTTCATCGAGGAACTGTTTTGGGAGACAGAGACAGTAGAAACCTTGCTCTGAAAGTTTCAAGGGCATATTGATGCCTCCGGTGAATCTGATTTTGAAGGAGATATGATTTTTAAAAATTTCCCTATGTGGAGTCTGGGATATAATTCGCCATTTGTGATGACTTTTGACTTTACCTTTATATTTCACCATAAAAATGCTTTACCTTGCCTTGTTTGGTCTCATGGTTTTACAACACATGTGGGACTGTATAGTTATTTTTGTCATTAACACATTACGCTTAAAATCACACAAAAAACATAAAATCTGAATAGAAAATTTACTGTGAAAGCAGAAAACAATGAACAACTTTTATAACTTTAAATACATAAATAAGTTGTAGTTTTCAAAAACCTAAGTATAAATTTAGCAAACAATGAAGTTATATACAACTCTAAACATTAAAATGCAGGTAATGCTTCAGGTGTTTTTTGTACTATTTACAAAACAATCAGGTGTCACAATAAGATGCTACACAAATTATTTGTCCACCATACGACAGGGGGACCCATTTCACCATAATATTTTATTAAAGAGATTAGAGCATGCAATACTGTAGGTATTAAAGGTACTGCACTGCAGTAATTTGAATATTTATCTAATAAATTCCAATTTGTTCGTGTGTCTTCACACACTAAAGTTAATTATCAAGTTCCACAGGATTCTGTGCTAGGACCAATTTTATTTACACAAAACATGCTTCCCTTAGGCAGTATTATTAGAAGGTATAGCGTACATTTTCATTGTTATGCAGATGATACCCATCTTTATTGATCCATGAAGCCAGATGACACATCAGTTAGTTAAACTGCAGGAATGTCCTAAAGACATAAAGAGCTGGATGACCTCTAATTTCCTGCTTCTACTGTAAATTCAGATAAATTGAAGTTATTGTGCTCGGCCCTACAAATCTTAGAAACATTGTGTAATCAGATAGTTTCTGTGGATGGCATTCCCTTGGCCTCCAGGAGCACTGTGAGGAATCTCAGAGTCATTTTTGACCAGGATATGTTCCTCACACATTAAACAAATATGTACAGTAAGACTTCTTCCTTGCATTTGTGCAAAATCTCTAAAATGAAAAAACATCCTGTCTCAGACTGATGCTGAAAAGCTAATTCATGCATTTATTACTTCTAGGCTGGAAAGTTATTGTCATTATTATCGGGCTGTCCTAAAATCTCTCTGAAAAGCCTTCAGCTGATCTAAAATGCTGCAGCTAGAGTACTGACAAGGACTAGAAAGAGAGAGCATATTTCTCCCATACTGGCTTCTTTTCATTGGCTCCCTGTTAGATCTAGAATAGAATTTAAAATTCTTCTTCTCATACAAGGCCATGAACAGTCAGGCCCCACCTTATCTTAAAGACCTCATAGTACAATAGATAAGAAACCTACAATCACCATTGGTGCCTGCACCTTCGCTGCTTTGTGCTCAATAACAAAACCCACAGAGAACGCAACGACCCTGGGTCCACGACCCAGGGTCTATAACGAAAGTGTGCCCATTTCAAGGATTTAATGTCTTTTGTAAAATTGGTGCTGCGTTGGACGCATCTGCCATTACAGTGCAGTACTAGAACTTTTAATGTTACTCTACTTGCATAAAACAACAAGTACTTTTCAAGTATATGTTTTAGTGCATATGTCTACAACAAAACAAAATTGGTCCGTCTCTTCCTATTGTATGTTTACTTTCATTACCTGTTTGTGGCTGCATGGTAATCACAACAAGTAGGATACCAGTCTCCATACCAAGACCTGGTATCATATCCAAAGCAGCGTTTCATGATTATGAAGGAATTGTCATTAGCACCTCCAATTAAAAAAACAAAAGCAAAACAGGTAAAGAAATTTGTCCTGATTTCAGTTTTTCTCTTTTCTCACAAGGTTTGGGATTTGGGAGTTGTGACCCTATGCAACTCATTTATTAAGACTGACTGTTTTCTAAATTACAGGTCTTTGACAAGCTTTGACAAGTCAAACTGAAAAAGGTTTTCCAGCATTCCTTCTTTCTGCAAGAACTGAAAAAATCTTTTACTGCTGTTTGGTTTTTAATCTTTGACAGAAACCATGAGAACTACTTTTATCTTTCTCATGCACACATACACATTAATATACCAATCAGCATGATCCGTGAAGACCGAAAGGTAGGTATGAATCAAGGGAGCAGTTAAAAAGGCTTTTTTTTTGAAAGACCTGCAGGTTTCTCTCTCTATCTCTCTTTCTTGTTTTTGGAAACATTGCAGGAGAAGTGCAAGCCTTTGCACAAAGACAATGTAGGCAGTGTACATCTGTTTTCTCTTAGCGGGAAATAAATTTTGTTGTTCTGCAGCTTCATGAAAAAGTGTTTTACATTTTTTTATGATCCCATAGTTCCAGGAAGACAGAGGAATGTAAATTATACTATAGACATAGGCAGCATATGTGTTATATCACCTAATGTCAACTCATTTACTGAGTTGTTCGGAACACTAAAAGACAGTAATTATAGATCACAGAGTATGTGATCTGTAATTAGAGATTCACAAATGACAGAAAGTTGGCACCCCCCAGTGCTGGTTGTAGTGGAGGCACACCTGACCATCAGCACAGATGTTATACAGTACATCAAACATGACTGTGAAAGATATTTTTGGACTTGAGTGAATTTCTGTAAAACCACAGCAGCAGTTACTGGACTGATGAGAAAAAGACTAGCGAAACAAGGTGAACCTGTTCTTCTTATTTCGCTCTTTCACTGGACCGGCTGTGCTTCTTTGATGATTTATGGTGCCTCTGAGAGATCAACCTATTTTAGTTTGTTGCTTCAACATATCTTGGTGCAGCTGTCTTTATATATGGCAGGTGGGAGCGAAAAATTCAACCCCAAGGATGGAAAAAAGAGTAAATCGAGGGGAAAAAAGTGCTTGTGAGGAAGGACACATAAAATAAAGGGCATTGCATGTTATTTCCATTTGATTTAGAGTACCAGTCAAAAGTTTGGACACGGTGAGTGTGTTCAGACTTTCTCTGTCTATTTCGTATACTATTCTTATAAACAAGAAACAAGGAGCTTTTGTTCTGGTATCAGATTCTTTAGTACTGAGCTGATGGCTCCTAGGGCGCTTGTTGACTAAATCACATGCACAAGTTCTTACAAGCCTCAATATCCTCACCAAAACCACTCTCCCATCACAATCTTTTCATCTGTACATTTCCACAACTTTAAATTTCCCTTCATACATAATAACAGCAGTCATACGTACTGTTTTATCAAAACTCTGTCCTTGACGCTCGGTGTTCAATAGTGATAGTAAAAATAGTCAACGTGAGGACAAGTGTCAGGTTCCTACTTCCTTCTCCAAGTATCCCCATGCTTTCCCCTGCTCTTTTATTTTGTGTTCATCACGGAAATGTTTTAGGAGATAGAGACAGTAGAAACCTTGTTCTGAAGGTTTAGAGGGGATATTGATGCCTCCTGGGCACCAAGTAGTCAAAACATTCTAATATTACAATCATGGTTTTGTGGGTGGAAATAGTGTTTTGGCTAAAAAGGAAAAAACAAATGTTAGATTTGTTCACAGAGACTTTCAGAACATGTTATATTTTCTATACTTGTGACATACTGGGTAAATCTTTTGACTTTTTTCATATTTATTTTTTAAAAATATATTAAAACATTGGATGCTTGCATGTTTCATTGCATTGACTTAAGTGATTAATCTCGATTCTTTGATCTGCAGGAAAATGCCACTGCATCAGTCAGGGCTGCAGACCTCAAAACAATCTTTAATTGATTCATGCTCATCTTAAAAACCACGCTGAGCAATACAGTCTAATCATTTTCCTGGACC
The DNA here is from genome assembly GCA_015106715.1 of Bujurquina vittata. Classification (NCBI taxonomy): domain Eukaryota; kingdom Metazoa; phylum Chordata; class Actinopteri; order Cichliformes; family Cichlidae; genus Bujurquina; species Bujurquina vittata. Next base: position 43,716 of record VUQK01012594.1, read on the forward strand.
ACAGGGGGTATAAATAACAAGTAATTTTCAATTAATCACCAAAAGAAAATGGTGGGTTTGTCAACAAGATGTTTTCACATGCCTATCAGACATTTATACAAAATGGGAAGAAATCAATGTGTGATAACGGATGGATCTTTCATGGGAGCTAATGCTTTGAGCAAGTTAAATTAGAGATTTGGTTTCAGTGTTTTAGCCATTTGAGTCTTCAAGAGAGGTCTGTGACGCTCGTGTTATGAGAAATGATTGGGGGAGCTATTAAATGACAGAACATTCAGGATCAAACCTGTTTCTATTTTATGGTGCATTGTACAAGAGCACATGTACATGCTGAGTTCTCATCAGTTAAGATAATGTCCCACAGCAGATCGTTTACAGGTTGTGACATTTCATTTGCTTGTCATTTCAAAATTTCAATCTGTGGTGATTTTGTGGTTCAAGCACCTGCTGTATGACTTAACACGCAGCTGCATCAAGTATATAGCTGCATATGCACTTTACCATGATGAACACATGCTGTTTTAGTTACAAAAACATACTAGGCCATGGTTTTGTCTAAATGATACACTCAGTGAGCCAAAGTCAACTGTAAGCTAACTTAATCCCCATTTTTGAGTCATTAGTAATTACCTGCTTGCTTAGCAAACATATCAGATTTCATGGCAGTATTTTGAAAGGGTTGGCACTGACGTTTATAGACACATCTTGCTTGCACAAGTTCACCAAATCTGACATAAATCTGTAAGAGTGTTTGGATCTGTGTGTTGGAGTTATTTGCACGTAGCAGCCATATTTCTCAGGAAATGTAAAGCAGTGCAATGTGAAGTCTAATTATAATAATAAAAGTATTAATAATAATGCATTTTACGCTACGATCGGACAAAGGATTCAGGTAAGACTAGGGGAGGGGGTCTCTGTATTTACGTGCATGAGGACTGGTATAACAACGGAACAATAATAGACAAACATTGTTCCCCAGACCTCGAGTACATGTCTGTAAGATGTCGGCCTTTCTTTCTGCCTAGGGAGCTAACAGTAGTGATCGTCACTGCCGTGTATATAGCTCCCGATGCTAATGTTAGCACGGCGCTCTCTGTCCTGCTGAACACCATTAATGAACAGCAGCGGGCCCACCCCGACGGTGTTCATATTATTGCGGGAGACTTTAACAAGGCCAATTTAAAGACTGTAGTCCCGAAATTCCACCAACATGTCAAATGTCCACTAGAGGGGAGAACACTCTTGACCATGTTTACTCCAACATTAAGCACGCTTACAGAGCCAACCCCCTCCCCACCTGGCCAGTCCGACCATCTTTCCCTGCTGCTCACCCCAGCATACACCCCTCTAACGGAGAGCTAGGCCTACTGTAAAAACCATTACAACATGGCCCCAAAACGCACTCTCCGACCTACAGGACTGTTTCACACACACAGATTGGGACTTATTTGAACATGAGGACCTGGAAACATTCACAGGGACGGTACTAGACTACATTAAGTTCTGTATCGGAAATGTGAC
>VUQK01012595.1:8148-28673 GCA_015106715.1 Bujurquina vittata
ATGAGAAATTATTTTATTTAAATTCAGTTCAATAAATTGTTCTGGTGATGCAAAATAAATCTGCCGTTTGTTTTAAAAGAAGAACATTGTTTTAAGGAAAACGCATCAGTGTCTTGAAATTATGGAAAGAACCACCTTCTGCATGATAGTACTGCAGCATATTTTTGTATGAGTCATTCCCATCTATGCTTTAACTCCCCCATTTCTCCTCGGCTGAACGGATCCCAAAGAGCTTTATTTTCTCAGATGTTTTCGCGAAGGGGAGGAAAGAAGAAGACATCACGGCCAGCTAATGCGAGACAAGAATTTTGCCTAAAAGTTGCATCTCGGGACAAAAATGACGTTTCCAGCTTTGCTTGTTTCATTAAAGCAAACCTTTATTCTTTCTGGCGACGTTTTCGCTCGAGAGTTTTCCTTTTCTCCTGGCCCCTGTGGGCTTAAAGAACAATCCACTTTCCTGTGTCCTCTTGAACCAGCAGCTCAAAGTACCTGTCACAATGTTTACTGTACTTAAGAGAATATGGCCTGTGAGTAATTCCACATGAAAAGATTTTAGAGATGGTTAGGATTTATGCCTGAGCTTAGCGTTATCTGTCTGCTCTTTGACATATTGATTCAGCTAAGTTTATTGAGTGTGGAGGAATGTGCGGCACTGCATAACAGACAAATCCAGTTTGGAGGGGAACAGTTATTGCACCTATTTCTCTTATTTGACTTTTGACATTTGATTGGAATGATACAATTTTTTGCAATTTCCTTCATATTCATCATAATGTTTGCTTTTTTTTTCCTTTCTTTTTTTATTTTCCTGTGTTCAAACCTGGTGAAAATGTGGTGACTAGAAAAGCATGGCTTGTGATTATTTGCTGTTGAATGTTATATAAAACTCAATTTGTCCACCGAGACCACCGGGCATTAAGTCCTTGAGCTTCCAAAGAGATAAATTACAAAAGCACCTTTAGATATGTAAATGCAAACTAGTGTTGAACTCAAAACACGGGCAAATATTTATAGGTATCTGAATTTATGAGGGGGTCCTAGCTTGGCACTGTATCCATGGTGCTATGAGGGAGGAAATATAAACACAGCAGCACAGAAATCCTCCCTGCGCTCTCATCTGGATATCTGCTCGCAGAAGCGAGGGTCACATTCATGCTACAGTTACTATCTGGGAGTGCTGGAACGCTGTGGTGCTTGTAATCGAGTTGCAGGTTTGAAACAGAGGTGGAATTTGTTGCAAATAAGTGATCAAATGCTGCAAGGAAGGGTCAGACAGACAAACAAAAAGAGAGACTACAGATCATGATGGCTGTCCAGGGTTGAAAGTCCTCCCTAAGTAAACAACACCGGCTAACAGCAGCAGACTGCGGGCTGTTTGGCCATGGGACAGCAGCACAGTATGGAGCAGTAGCTCCCTCAGGAGATGCCCGTTGATCTTTCCATGTTGCCTTTCAAAGGAGCGCACCGCTCACCCTGCCTCCGGAAGAGATGGGATCTCTGACTCAGCCCTTTTGGGTTTCCTCGACAGACACAGTGGAATACTCTTTTAGAGTAAACACTTCAAAACATTAAAGTTGTGCTGGTTGCAGAGTCTTTTAGATTTGGACTTGGAAAGAATGTTTGTGTCTATCACCATTTTGTTGTTCCATATTGTTATTGTGATTCTGCATTTTAAAAGGGTTCAGGGAAAGCCAAACTGTGCTTTCAAAACTGTGTAGCCTACACATGGCCTTCCAGGTTAGCAAACATATTTAATCATACAGGCACCGCCTCCCGCCCTGTCATAAACTCTCAGTCATATACTCAGGAAGTTTGTTACACACAAAGGGAAGGGTCAGAGCAAAAGTAATAGGAAACAATGAGAAAGAGTATCTATAAAAATAAAACAGCAGTGTAGTGATTACATCATATAACTATGTATAGTCAGTGTTATTTATTACAAAACAACAGGGAGTGTGTTCAGGGAAGGCAGGGCGTTGAAAAGAAAATAATGACACTTGCGGTGGAGAAGAGTGAAAATCAGAGGGGCGAACACATGAACCTGGCCTGACTCTGAGTGCATATGATTGCATGTGTGTGTGTGTGTGTGTGTGCTGTAAGGAATGCAAGGAAGCTGTCAGGAATCAAACCTAATGGGAGGAGTTGTGACAGAATGCTGAACATGAAATGAGCATTTTTTTCCAGTGATAAAGAAAAATGTCGTCAGCAACCCGAAAGCCTTCACGGTGATTCAGGAGCTGCACCTGTCACCTGGGTGCAAAAAAAAATTTTGTTTTTAGCCCCTGTTTATCTTTCAAAATTTAAGAAATGACCTCAGATAAGAATTTTATTTTGATATCTTATGGTATGTTATGATATTTTGAACTCCCATTAATAAAGAATTTCTTTATGGGAAATTTTGCAAATCAGTGGGAAGGACAGTTTTATGGAATAATTTTTAATCTAATTTTATATGATTTTTGTCAGCAGTACAGTGAAGATAAATAGTTAGCCAGATGAAGAAACACAGCTGTTTCCTTACTTCGTGGGAAAAACATAAAAAGTTTTTTTTGCCCTTATAACTAATTGCAATCTAATGAGAATTGTAATTTGACATTTATCCATCATCCATTTTCTGGTGCCAACGCTCTCCTTTCGTTTTCTCTTTCCCCCTCTCCCCTCAGACATTTGAGGCAGGTGGCTGTCCCTCCCCAAGCCTGGTTCTGCCAGGTTTTCCTTCCCACCATTACCAAGCGCTTGCTCATAGGGAGTCATGTGACTATTGGGATTTTCCCTCAAATGTTGTAGGGTCTTTACCTTACAGTTTAAAGTACCTTGGGGGGTGACTGTTATTGTGAGTTGGTGCTATATAAATAAAATGGATTTGAAACTGAATTAACTCAGCTGACATTGGACTGGATGTGGGGTACGCCCTGGACAAGTTGCGAATCTATTGCATGGAGAAACAGGCAAGGCTTTACGCTCACAGTCACAAAGTAACCCAACATGAATGTCTCTGGACTTTGGGAGGCAGCCAGAGCACCCGGAGGGACACATGGAAAACATGCAAACTCCATTCAGAGAGGCCCCAGCCGGCCGGTGGATTCAAATCCAAGACTTTCCTACTGTGAAATGACAGCGCAAACCACTCCATTCATGCTGTATCCAGAATATAACCACAGCCATTTAGATAACAAGTGCTACAAGCACGCACATGACCTCTGTGTTCATCTCTCTCTTTGAGCTAAATCTTAAGAAGAGCAAGCACCCGGTCTCATAGGGGGCGCTGGGGACAAAGTCCAACATGACCGAGGCCCAAAAAGGCAGAACATTCCTTTCCTTTCCTCTCCAGTCTGGCTGCTTTTGATTGTTTGCTGACATATGGGGTAGAGACAGTAGCTATTTTAAAATGTTATTTATTTATTTATTTATTTTTGGATTGTATTAAAATACCTCTCTGTAAGTCTTAGTAAAGTCACAGCACCAGGAGCCGCTTCATGGCTGTTTTGATTTCAGGCACAAAGCAGCAGCAGAGAATTTGGAGCTGCAGCCACCTGACAGCAGTCCTCAGTCAGCACTTCTTATAGACTCGTGCAAGTTTCTGGTTTGATAAAGCCAAGTTCCTAACTTCTGCCGTAGCTTACTATTTAAAAACCTCAAGGATGCCAGATAAACAATGTCACCTTGTAAATCCTTAATGGACCATGTGTTGGCAGAATGTTTTAGGGGCTAAATCGGTGTCTCCATGAGAACAATTGAAAGACTAGTTTCGCTTTATTTCAGGCATAACTAATACTATATAGTTTTTATTTTTTCTTGTCTACAAGCAGATATAAAAATATTTTAGCTCTTTAAGTTTTTTCTCTCCATGCATTGAGGACTAGTTTGTGAGCCCCTGTAGGTCAGGGGTTAGGAACCTTTACTAACAAAAGTCATTGTTTTTGGAATGGAGCCACAAAACAGATTGGGTTTTTATAATGAGGGTGAAAAGCTTATTAAGTATGAATTAATTAACATTACTAATGTGTGCAAATAATTACATTTTAAATAATAATTAAATAAAAAATACTTAAATAAGGAATTACTATTCTACCACATGTGACAACTGTTAGGGGGTTATTTATAATTATTTGGTACTTCAATTTAATTTAATATTCTTTATAAAGTTGCTGCAGTGTAGCGTTTAAGTGGGGAATCACACACTCTGTACAGATTAATCGAAATAAAGCTAAAATAAACTATTTTGATACAAAATAAAACATGTAGCATCCTATTAGCTTAAATAAAATAAAATCAATAAACCACCCCCCAGTTAAAATACATAAAAAAAAAATAAAATTAAAATCTATGAGATGAGCAGGTTCACCTCTGTGTTAACCTTGTTCACCTAGTGTAGTGCGTTGCAGATAGAGGGGAACGGTAAAATGTAACCACTTTTTTAAAGTGACTTTTCTAGTTTTAGGAACCACTCAACACGCCACATTCACCCATTCACACTCAAATTGTTGCAGTCCTTTTCACTGCAGACATACAGCACATTGTGCAGCATTAAAAAACCCCAACATAATATTAGGGGACATTTTTTTGGGAGCAGTTGTAACCATGTTATTCTGCAAATCCTTCCGCAGGCGCTTGGTCATAAAGAAAACATCAGGCAAATTACAGTTTTGAAGCTGAATTTGATGACAGCGAACAGATGAACAGGTGCCACTCGGGCAGGAAGCAGCAATGTTCTGTCAAATGTGAAATAACTTGGTTCGCTACAAATCAGCGTCAGCGTCAGATGATCGCCAAAGTTGAGCTCTGAGAAGTCAATTGTTACTGGCTTTCCCCTCATGACATGCGTGACGAGAACCTCACCAGTTTTTGAAACGCTGTGGAGGTATTACTAATTTTAGAGTGGGGAAATATTTTTCTACTTCAGCATGTCTGCAGTGGTACTGCTGGAACAGTAAATAAGGCTCCACTCGGATATGCAAACATTTCAGACAAATAAAATGATGCTGGGATTAATACGCCGGCCGCCAGCGAGAAAGCTGCTCACATTTTGTGTTTGTTCAGTCTGTTGTTCCTCCTAAAGGTGAAGGCTGCTGGGAAGTTTCGGTTATGAATACTTTGCCACTTATTCACATACAAACAAGAGGTCATTGCAAGGTTGACAAATTCCCTTCTAACTGATCTGACTTTTAATGATATTTGCACTCCTTTGTCTGGCGTGACAATATCGAAAAGGAGTTTTAAATTATGAGGTCCTATAATTTCAGAGAGAAAACTCCACCGATCAACCTATGATCAAGCACTTGGAGACAGTGGGGAGGAAGAGCTCCCTTTTTTCTAACAGGAAGAGATCTCAGACAGCACTGACTGAGGTACTCTTTACACTCTTTACTTTGGTATACAAAGGGGTTCAGGGTCCTGAGGCTGCAAAACAAGCCCAAATCATCAGTTTATATGAGGTGTTTGTGCTGATAAGCTGTGTTCGATTGTCACCAAATGTGCTGCTGTGTATTATGGCCAAAGATCTCTACTTTGGTCTCAACTGTCTAAAGAACATTGTTCCAGAAGTCTTGTTGATTGTTAAAATGGAACTTTGGAAGACTAAGCCTTCTTTTTAGAGAGAAGAGTCTTTCTCCTGGCAAACAGGCCATAATTCAAATTGTACTTGGATGAACTTTAACATTTAACACAGAGTCTGACATTTACCTAGCTTCCACTTACCCTCTTAAGTCCTATGGACCCAATGTATTTACTTTTCCACAGAACTGCACAGAGCCCTATGAAAACGTTCTTTTCCACAAGATTGTATATACAAATGGTGACTAACAACAAAAGAAGCACATTTTATCTTTTACTCCCACTCAGTGTTATATTATTATTGTGACGAATCACTTAAAACATGTCAGAAGTATTTATGTTCAAAAGTTTTAGAAAATAAAAAAGGCCACTGGCTTCAAACAAAAACAGAGTACAGAAGGAGCATATGCTTAATTGATGTTAGGCTTATTGAAGCAGTAAAATTTTTTCAGACCTTGTTTCTCTCATTTTTTGGGCATTTAGTCTTTGTGATTCAGATTCTTATAAGAGGTGCCGCTTTCTTTGTGGGCTCTGGGGTCATGCTGCCAGCCTGTTTATTTTTCTTTCATTAAAAACCATCTATAGTCATGCTAGTGGGGCCGACAAACTGTACTTTTGTACAACGGTACTCTATTTAGCAGATGTTTGCCACCGTCTTTAGTGCGCATGTTAGCATACAAACATCTGGTGACCAGAACAGAACACAAAGTATGGATGAAGGTGTTAGAGACACTGAGTTTTATCAGATATTTTCCTATGAACCAAAGTACTAGACACATATTTTTGCTTCAATCTAAAAGAAATGGTCATGGCAGTCCATCCGGTGATTATTGAAGCATATTTTTCTGGGCTATGAATGAGATATTTCTGCCTAGAATAACATTTCGGACCACTTGCATGTGTTCTCTTTGTGGCAAGATCTTTCTTTATGTTTTTATGTTTTATCACGGAGCAGGCAGCCCAGCTGAAACCACACGCACACACGCGCACACGCGCACACACGCGCACACACGCACACACACACACACACACACACACACACACACACCGGCACAGTGACTCTGCTGTAGGAACAGGAAATGGAGGCTACAATGCTACAAACCTGACTTTTTTCAGTGTCTTTTTTTTTTTACCTGTTGAAGCCTCTGGCTGCTTAGCTGGCATTTACACTCAGCTTTAACATCCCTCTCGGTTACCAGCTGCTAGCTTTGTGTTAGCATGCTGTCTGTGCAAACACTTCACAGACAGCATGCTGCTTTTCGCAGCAGTGGAATGTTTTTGTGGCCTGGGTAGTTTGCACCTTTTTGTGCAATTAAAATGAAAGTAATTCCACTCTTCAAAAGTTATAGACTCTCAACCATTCCTCTCCCCCCTGCACACTAACTGAAATCAGCTGATTGTGGCGCAAGTGCGGTGGGGGGACCCCCCCCCCATAATGGTCCCCCGAGTGTGTGAATGACTGAAGAACCTTTGGTAAGCACCTAACAACATAATTGTAACGTGTTCCATTATTGCATTACAAAAAAATAGGATGAAATAAATGAAGCATAAATAAAACTGCTTATTTGTGGTCAAAGACTGTATATAAAAGACAGACATCGTCTCTTGGTTTCAAAATAGAAAAAAACGTGGACGTGCCTTAAACCTGCATTCTTTCCAGTGGCCAACAGAGGACGACTCTTCTGGTGGCAAAAAAAAAAAAAAAAGTCAAATTCAAAACACTTACCTGATGAATTCAAGGTCCCAATCAACAACATGATAGAAGCATAATGAAGCACAAGTAAGAACCACATGCACAAACAGTTTTCTTAGGTTCTCAGTTTGTCTGTCTGGGTTTGTGATTAATTTCCCGTGTTTATCAGCTACAGCATGAAAAAGTGTTTGTTCCCTGAAAAGAATAAAAGAAAGAGAAAGGGGCTTTTCATGACTGTGAAGCCATGTTCCTGTTTCTCCTCTAGTCTTGTTGCTTTTCTGGTTTTGTGTATATTTGCAGAAACAAAGTAAAGTATGCGATGCATGTGACAAGCGTGGCACACTTTGCATATCAACTCAGTTCCTCTTTCTAAACAATGCAAGGGCAGTTTTGTTGAGGTAGAGCTCTGTTACCGTCTAATGGAAAAGTTATTTCACTTGCAAGCCCTCTGCCTAAAGGGGTCCGGGCTTTGAAACGCTGCCACTAAATCATGTAACTTGTGTAAGTATTTTCTGCTGCTGTGATCCAAAGGAGTACGCTGAGATTCTTGGGAGTTCAGTGCAAGGTTACAGCTATCTCTCTCCCTCGTACTAGCCCAACAGTCAGCCTTGTGTCCAAGGCGTTTTGAATTAAGTTCAGTGCTCTCGTGTATGGGAACTTGAGCTCGCCGCCAAATGCAATACTTCCCCGAGTATTTCTGTCAGAACCTCGGCCTTTAAAAACAAAACACAGTGAAATCACAGCAGGCCTGTTTTAATCAATTAAACATATGTCAACAAGCAATATGCTAATCATTGACTCTACAGGGACACCAAATTCTCTCCTGCTGAAGTATGATCAGAATCAATCTGGATTTTTACGGGACACATGCTTTACTTTATTATTGTTCTTTACTGTCACCAAGGCTCGAGACAAAATATAGTGAGTCAGACAGGGTGATTTCCATGCTCCATGCTCATGCTTTTATGTTTGTTGTGCGTGTGTTTGTGTGTCTCTGTTTGGCTTGGATGAACGACCGGGGGAAATCATGCCTTCCTGGCTGGTAGCAGTTGTTTAGCTTAATGTCTCCATCCTTCGAGAGAATCACCTTTAGTCACCGGGCTCAGCGTAGGGCTTTTTTGGTGGGATTTTTATCAACTGATTTCTCTAGAATTCAAAGCAGAGTCTCAGAGTTTAGCACCCACACTTTCTCAGAATCAGCTATGCTTGTGTAAACACCACTTGGCTCACAGACGTCTGTAAACTTTATAAATTTTCATCCGCAGCTTAAGATATCAGAGCCACATCATGAGGAAATGGCAGGAGGATGCAGCCTGACAGAGAGGATCAGTGAGGCTTCGTCTGATTGGCTGTTTATCCGCTGAGGCCTCTTGTGAACACTCCTGATAACCAAATGAGTATTTAAAGCAAATAACAGCTGACACACGGCAGGCTCCCAAACAGAAGATGCACATGCTCATTAAAATCTCATGCTTTGGTAAGACTGATTAAAAAAAACAAAAAAAAAACACACAGACGCATGTGTAGAAGTTTGGAAGCATACTCCCTTGATTTTTAAAAATGTGTATATTTAAGAAGCTATTTCAGAGCTTCCAGGATTCCAGCTATTTTACCACCTTAGTATTTTTAACCATGATTGTTATTGAGGTTTTGTGGAAACGTGACCACTAACCATGTGACTTTAACTTGTACGCTATGTGACAATCACGGTGATAATGTAGACTCAAGTGAATAATGCCCCAGTCACATAGGCCTTGCAACTGGTCTGTGACCATCCGGCAACCCCTGCTCGGGAATGAAAAATTTGTATTCCCTGACCAGTTGCTGGAGATTGATGGCAGATGCTGGAAACATGGAAACATGATTGCAAAAGCCCCAGTCATGCGGGCCTTCAGACCCTCTGGCAACCACCTGTCACTGCAAGAAAACGTATATTCCCCATCCGATTGGCAAAAACCATCTTGTGATTGTTTGGTCTCTAATGCTGTAGTCATAGTTTGAATGAAAGTGACAGACTTCTTCCAGTTACTCTCTGAGCTGCACAGTGAGACTGTGAAAAGTGCAACACAAACTGGAAAAGGAGGTTATTCACCTTCACAGTAAAAGCTGAGCCTTTTGCAGCGTGGATGCACAACTTTTACTTTGAAAGCAAACCTTATCCATTTTTAAAAATTGTTTTTACTACTGCTTGGCTAGTAGTGAAAAACTACAGGCAACTTTCATTTTTGGTGCACCACCTTCTTAGCAGCTGATTTCACCCCATGAGCTCCAACGACCTCCAGGAACCACTGCCAACCAGCTGGGGAATAGACATTTTTCTGTAGCAACTGGTGCTTGTATCATGTCCCGTGTGGTGGACAACTCTTGAGCAATGTGCACATGATGTCACGTGAGAAATCTCAATAACCAAAGATGTTGCTGAAATATGAGAATCTATAGGAAAAACAAGTCCAATGGGGCAACAAGCATGAGTGGAACAACCTCTAAGATAACATTTACTTAGAGAAGAGAGGAAATATCAGGAGGTGAAGTGTTGTCACCTGTAATCACCACCAAAGCCCACAGAAGACTCTTCTGAGACACTTGCTACAATTTCTGAAGCAAGTATAACATGAGTTCAGACATGGGTCTGACACAGAAGGTATAGCCAGCAGTCTTCTAGGTTTTGCCTCAGCTCATTCAAGTCACTAAACTGGACTTCTGAGCCATATTTATGATGTTGATGCCTTTTGGAGCATTTTTAATGGATACAAGTATGATTAATTCTGCATCCAAGAAGTCTGGGATGCACTTGTACTGTCTCTGCACGCACCTTACTTTCTGACCTTCTGGCTGCAAGAATCCAAGATGGCAAATCTCATAACGCTAAAGGTTTCAAAACAGCCAATTCACAAAGCAATGGGTGACTGTGTTGCGAATACACCCAGCTTTTATATATTGACCATATCTCCTGGTGTATTTACTGTCTGCTATCTCACGCAAGACTGGAAGTGAGTCGGACAGTGTTTATTATGGGTTTTTTTATGTGTTACAGGACATCTATTTTACAAGTGATCTTTAACTTTTTTTAAAAAGTAATGTACAATGAATGACTGCCTACTTCATTTATTACATTACACATGTATTGCTTCATAATATGGCCCAAGATGCACATAATTACCATATGAAAATATAAACCTTGGGCTACAATCCCAAACACTGGCACAAATCCTTATCCTAATGAGGACTCGTACACTCGTACTCAAAGAAACTCACGTTAGAAGATGCTGTGGTGACAGTGACCCTGCCATAGAGACAGGAAGCCTTAGTGGTTCAAGTCTTACTGTGTGTTACTGCTTTCGTTACCTGTTAAAGATAAAGCTTGAGCTTCTCTGAGTCAGCATACCCTCAACTTTAAAATCTCTCTGTGCTTTTCTGCTACTAGTGTCGCAGTAGCATGCTGTCTTTGCAGATGCTTGCATATAGTTTCTGTCCTCGGCGCAAGTTGCACTTCAGGGAAAAATAAAACGAAAGTACTGTGCATATCTCTGCTCCTGAAAAGCTGTAGACGGCTTTATTATTTTTCTCGTTCCTCAACAGGAACTGAAGTCAGCTGATTGTAAGTTCAGGAAAGGGCACTTTTGATTTCTTTTTTTTTTCTATCCGTCCATTGTGCACATAATTGAAGAACTTATATAAGTCAAGTAACAACATCATTATTTAGTAACTGTAATGTGATTACTAAATTTATTGTGTTACAAAAAATGCGCTTTGAACAGCCTTACACCGCTCTGCTTCCACCGTGCTCTTAAACTGGGCCAAACCCCAGTTGTTGTCGTTGTTTTTGACATAAAACATACATTCCTTTCTAAAAATCTATCCTTGCATGGTAGTTTGCTGTCAGTGTGTGTGGGTGTGTGAATGCTTGAATGAAAGGGAAACAGTACAGTACTTTGTGTTAAAGCTCTACAGGGTATAAATACATCTACACCCCAAGGTTCTTGCTCAGCTCTTGTCTCTGGTTCTTGTTGTGTCTTGTCTTTTAACAGATTTACCCCAAAATAAAGAGTAACAGACTCTCAGCTTGTGTCTTCCTGTCCGGCCACTCGTGCTTGTTGGTATTTTGGTGCGCACAAAGTCATCGTAACTGACACACATTGATACAAAAATACATCTCTAACTGTGGTTTCCTTTCAAAGTATGCCAACAGTGTGACTTTAGTATGAACCCACTGGCTGAGTTCAACAACAGAGCTGCTTCCCTGTGCGCCCCTGACCAGGCAGACCCTTTGGCTGAGGCAACCAATTAATTATAGACGTGACTTTAAAACTTCCTGTTTTTCCCTCTTTAATTAAGCCAATCTGCCCTGCTGCTCTAAAGAGAGGAAATGCCTCAAAATAGTTCCTAATTTCAGCACATTCAATTATTTTGTGCCCAGTAGAGATTGCATCAGTCGTGTTAATGCATGGATCAACAGTGTTTGATCAGAGGGAAATTATGTCTGTCATTTCTTCCTGCTTTACCTCCGAATAATGTGGGAATTGTGGGGAGAGGTGGTGGCCCAGCTGGGCACAGCTAACACACAGATTAGCTACTACGTGCCTTCAGTCAGACCCATCCGACATCAATCTCTGCCAGAGATGTTTATTATTACACTCATGTAAGTCCCTTATTCTGAGGAAAGAGGAAAAAAATTCCCTGATTTATGCTTCCACTGTTACCCTTTCCTGTCCTCATTTATGAAAACAAAATTCCTGAAAATGAATTCCTGCAGTATTTAAAACTAAGCAGTTATGAGGTCAAGTTTTCACTTACACTGCACAATTCAACTGGCTGGCCTCAGTCCATGCACAGATATACATATTGTGCTGATTGGTGCAACTCCCCTGTACAATTTTGCTACTGCCATCAGCGTCTGCAGCAGTACACACACACAGACACACACACACTCTTCACATCTCTTGCACTCTCTCTGCCCTTTTATTTATTTATTTATTTAATTTACGCTAAATCTGCAGCCAGTGTTTAAGAGCAGGAGGCCTGCCAGTATTTTTCAGTGGCGTGCCCATTTCAACTTTGAACCTGAAACTCCAGGTCTCACTCTCTGTGTTCACTAGGAAACAGGAAAAAGGTGGGGAAAGTGAAGACATACGTGGACGCAAAAGCAGGGCGAGAACATTTCTAATGGGGGAATATCCATGAAGCCTTTCATCAGAAACAGCTCTGGCTTGATTTGATTCCAGCCAGAAGTGACTTGTTGTTTTTTTTGAGACACAGCAGGTGAAAACCTTCTGTTGCGTATGTACGTGCCATATCAGTGACGCGACGGTAGAAAAATAAACACAACTGCTTTCCATGCTACATAATGACGGTGAAGAATCTGCCAATCTCTTTTTTTTCCAGGGTAAAAATGTTAGTTTCTACCTCTTGAGAACAAACATTGAACTTTATTGTTTGGGTGCTGAGGGGACAAGTGCAATGTAATGTGACACAGACAACACATGTTAGCTTCACACTGTTTCTCAAGTGACTGCATTTATGTCTTTCTCAGTTTGGGGAACCAAACTTTCTGGATCTAATTTATCACATTAAACAGAAGGAAAACAAGCTTGAGGATTTCTGACTTTGCTGTGAATCAAAAAGTTGATGATAATCAGTATTAGAAGGGTCACAAGGTCACGTAGATTAAGAAGCTATTCTTAAGAAGATAAACAGGGAGAAAAGGCTGAGGTGTGCCACATTATGCAAGAACTGGACTGAAAATCAGTGGCAATTTCAAATCCAGTTTTTAGGTTGGCTGCATTTCAGCCAGTGGTGTTGGGGATCTTGTCAAAAAGGATGGAATTGTGAACACAGAAAAGTCAAATCAGATTTTGATACACCATTTGATGCCATCTGCAAAACATCTGATTGGAAACAGCTTCATTATTCAGCATGACAATGATCACAGACACTCTGCCAAGGCAGTAAAAGCAGCCCTGAAAAGAAAAACACACAATGGAACACTATCAGTAATAGACTGGCCTCCCCAGATCCTGAACCTCAACAGTACTGAATGCTTTGAATGTCCTTCAAGAAGCCTGGAGAAGGATTCCTGAAGACTACATAAAGAAATTACAAGAAAGCTGCCAAAGAGAGTTCAGGCTGTGTTGCAGAATAAAGGTGGTCATACCAAATATTGACTTCATTTCCCTAGCAAAACATGAAGAAATGAGGGGAGGCTCAAGACTTCTGCACTGTACTGTGCATAAACAGTTCTTTGTGTTCCAGTGGTTCATTGTATTCTTAACTCTCTGAAGTCTAGGTCATCATCAATAATGACCCGCACCTGGGTGTTCACCTCAATAACAAACTGGACTGGACTACAAACACAGTCCTGTATAAGAAAGGCCAGAGTCAACTCCACTTGCTGAGGAGACTGAGGTCATTCGGTGTCTGCAGGACTCTGTTAAAGACGTTTTATGACTCTGTGGTAGCATCTGACCTGCATACCGTAAGGGACAGGAGCAGGATTGAGAGGAGGACATTATAGTGAAGCAGAAATCCATCATGGACAACCCCCACCACCCTCTGCATGAGACTATGGGTGAGCTGAGCAGCTCCTTCAGTCAGAGACTGAAACATCCTCGCTGCAGGAAGGAGCGTTTTTGCAGGTCTTTCATCCCAACAGCAGTGAGACTGTACGACGCATCATGATGTCAAGAATCAGTTGGACACTTCACTGCCATCACCTTAGCCATACAATAACATACATCTTATTTATTACACTGACTCATAATGCATACTGTGTATGCTGACTGGCTACATGTATAAGGTTTGATATCTGTATTAAGTGTCCTTTGATGAACATGTGTGTATATGTATATGTGTATTGTTGTACATATTTTACGTATATAGTGTTTTCTTTTCTTTTCTATTTTATTTTATTTAATTTGTCTCATCTTATTCATCTTCATATTATTCTCTGTACTGAGCTGCTGTAATGCACAAATTTCCCCGCTGTGGGATCATTAAAGTTTTATCTTATCTTATCTTAATCCTAACCCCATGCAATGTTTTTCTCATTAAAAATTAAGATCCAATCAGGGACTAAAGCTGATAATTCTAACTGACACGCATCAAAAAGATTATAAAAAAATTTCAAATAAAGGATTTTTTTTGCTTGGCTCTAAAACATGGGATTAGGGTTTGGGGCTAGGATTAGGGTTGCTGGCAGAGATCTCAGAGTGTTAATGTAAATTCAACAAAAAAAATACAATAATGTTACCATAGTTACAAACTGCTGTGCTGATTAAAGAAGTAATAAATCCTGTAAATCTAGCGGTGTGAGCAGCACATCCACTTCCGTGGATTCAGTTATAGTGTGCTAATTTCTTTCTGCTGGAAATCATCTGGGTTCTATTGTAAGAAACTCTAGCCATGCAAGAACTACACA
This sequence comes from Bujurquina vittata, assembly GCA_015106715.1. Lineage (NCBI taxonomy): Eukaryota > Metazoa > Chordata > Actinopteri > Cichliformes > Cichlidae > Bujurquina > Bujurquina vittata. Next base: position 22,809 of record VUQK01012595.1, read on the forward strand.
GGCAGATGCTACTCCCTTCACAGAGAGTACAATCTGGCTTTAGCCTGAATAGCGAGAGAAATGGGAGGCCCTAGTGCACCAGTGGGTACCAGTTCAAGTACATCAGAGTGTCTAGTTTGAGATGCCTCACTGGTCCTCGACTGGTAGCTTTATTAAATGGTATTTATAGGCAGAATTGCTGACTTTGACGTGTTGTGGTCAAAAAGAAGATCTGATATGTAGAATAAATGTAAATATTCTGAGGTAGTGCATCTGTTAAGTGTCATGGAGGACATTTGATGGTTTATTGCGCTTTGGTAGTGGGAACTATGTACAAAATAAAAGGGAACTTGATAAAGGAAGGCTATTGCTCCATTTGGCAACACTATGCCATACTCTGTATGTATGCTTAACTGAAGCTGATTTCCTCCTACAGCAGGGCAATGACACAAAGCACAGCTGCAGACTGCACGAGAACTATTTAAAGAAGAAGCGGTCACAGCGTATTCTCTGTATAATGAAGTGGCGAGCACAGTCGCTGGATATCAACCCTAATGAGCTGCTGTAAGAACAGCAGCCACAAACACTTCTGAAGAAAATTCTTCACATTATCTCAACAAATTGACAGCTATAAGTGTGTGCAGGTTTCCAGGCATCCAGGTCATGGTAGTTTCAAGAGCTTGAAAAAGAAGGACGAATTTAAAGAACCCTTTAACCAAGAGAAGTCCAGTTCCCTTATTATTCAAGATGTTGAGGAAAACTGACAGCTAGGAGCTTCAAAAGTCTGCAAAGCTTTAACAAGAGCAAAATTTGAAGGACAAAGTTATTATTTTAATCAAAAATCATTTTTTTCTAACTTTACCAGTGTCTTGACTACACCAATAGGCCACAACATTAAAACCATCTGATTCAAAACGGCTATAATACTTTTGCAATATGCACAGGACACCTTGGGGTCTGTGGTAAGAAGAGCTTTGAGAAGAGGACCCTTTTGGTCCTATCTGCTGTGTGTTGCAGCTTGCATGGATCAGATTTCTTTGGGTTGGTTGAGCACTTTGGATTTTTTTGTTGTGTTTCTCAAGCTGTTTCTGAGCAGACTTGGAGAAGGCCTATGCCTCTGGGGAGAGTTATTCCCTTGTACTTGATCAGCAACAAATCTTGGGTGGGAGATGCATGCTACTGAGCAAAACACTGTGAAAGCACCAGTATTATTTAGTTCACTTGCCAGTGGATTTAATGTACAGTCATGTGAAAAAAGTCTGGACTTTGACTGGGCCATTGCAACACCTTGATTCTTTTCTTTTTCCGACATTCTCATGCAGAGTCGCTGCTGTGTTTGGGATCATTGTCCTGTTGTATGACCCAATTTCAGCCAAGCTTTAGGTATTACACAGATGGCCTCACAATTGACTCTAGAATACTTTGGTATACAGTGGAGTGCAGTGCTCATATTTACTGACGATCAATTAATAAAGTGCATTTGTTTAACAGCACATGGCTGCTTCTTACCCTCTTAATTCAGTTTGGGTGTGCTGAGTTTTACAGAGGAAAAGACAGAGTACTGTGAAAAATTTCTTCTTCTCATGACTGTATAAAAACAGATAAAAGGAATAGTAGAGCTGAATCAGTGAGCTGGTGGTATGACATCATCAGAGAGGAAACCCAAGCAGGCCCACTGGCCGTCCTGCTAGAGGCCCCTCAGTAAACAGGGTGGTTATCACACCACTAACATTTATTTAACCTCTCTGCAGAAGGTGTTCTCTTAGGGGAGTGCAGGGGAAGGAGCTGTTCCCGAATCTCTTCGGCTGACCTGTTGCCAACATTAACCAACAACCTTAACACTCATGAGCACGCACAGGAAAGCTAATGAAGATGCATATATTAGTATAGTGTAGAAACCCATACTTACTGTCTTCCCTCAAACATTAAGTGCTTTAGACATCTTAAAATGCCCCCTCTCCCCCCTTGAACTCCTCTAGTCTAGAGCTCCCACATCATCACAGTCCTCCCAAGTTTGGCTGTCTCTCTGGGACAGAGGACTGAAAACATGACTTCAGCAGAAAGAAAGGTTGTAAGGTCAAGAAATGAAAGGATGAGAGGATGAAAGGATGAGGGGAATGCTTCTATCCTTGGATACCTCACACCCCCAACACTCCCCAGCTCCATTCCTTACCCATTTGTAGCGAGACAGCGCGAGCAGTTCTCTCCCACACATCTCGACATCCCAGCGCCAGGCCCTGTGTTTTCTTAATTCATTACTTAAAGGAAAGAAATGTAGCCCATACCAAAATAAATATAGCTCTTTTGGATCAGACTATGTGTCATAGCGATAGCTCCTCAAAAGAGGCTGTTGTTTTAACCGGAGGAGGATGGAACTCTTTGGCTCTGCAGAACGTCTGTCACTCTGCTCTCTGTCTCCATCACACAGCACAGACCAGCAGCTCACACTCTTATCACATGATTTAGACTTAAATACATTAATTCAAAGTGGATAGCCTGCAGCCACAGCACTCAGGGGTGAAACCAGATTCACTGGCTGCAGCTTGGGAGATGTTTGAACAAGAGCTTGATTTTTTGAGTTTTTGTATCGTCTATAAAACATTTTAGTCATGTTGGCTGTAACGTTCGAGGATTGGTTATGTTGGGCTCATCTACTGGTCCAAAACAGATGAAAACATGCCAGCTAGTATTAATATTTGAATTTAACATGGACTGGAGAATAGAGGGCCATACCATGAAATTAATCAGTGCCTCCCACTGCTGTTATCTCCAAAGCGCCATAAAGAACATGTGACCCAATGAGCCACAGTCTCAAGTATTAAAAGGACAGCAAATTATTATGAAGCAAAAGATATCAATTTATAAAAAGGTAAAAGGGAAACCTTTCATTTGCTGTAACCTGTTTTGTCCTGCCACCTATCCCACATGGTGATAGTTTGCAGTTTTTACATGAGTAGGCTTTAAAGCTTTATCCTGTGAATATTTGGTATGACCACCTTTATCCTTTAACACAGCCTGAACTCTCTTAGGTAAGCGCCTATTGTTAGTTGTTTAAGCAGGTTTCAGGTCCTTGAGGTCCTTGAGGGAGACCCAAAGGTCTTATAGCTCTTCTTTTTTTAGGCCGGTCACATCTTCATTTGCCCTCTGCTCAGATTTTTAAGGACACACTGAACACCATGTGGAGACATGGCAAGTTTTCAGCTAATACCTCTTTGCGAATCATCTTGCTGGCATTTTTCATGATTCGACTAAAGAAACGTAAACTAATTATGTGTTTTTGTGACAGGCTGCAGGTACAATTTTAAAAAGTTTTTTTTTTCTAAGTTCAATTCAATTCAATTTTATTTATATAGCGCCAAATCACAACAAACTGTTGTCTCAGCGTGCTTTATATTGTAAAGACCCTACAATAATGCAGAGAAAACCCAATGAGCAAGCGCTTGGCGAAAGTGGGAAGGAGAAACTCCCTTTTAACAGGAAGAAACCTCCAGCAGAACCAGGCTCAGGGAGGGGCAGTCATCTGAATCAGAATCAGAACCAGAAAAACTTTATTCATCCCCAAAGGGCAATTGAGGGCACACAGAGCAACAATGACATAATAAATATAAATCTAACTATAATAACATATAAATAAATAACCACTGTACAATAAATATGGTAATAAAATATACATGACTGCCGCGACCTGTCCAATCTTGTCTGTTATGTGTAGGCACAATGCTGTTGGGTGCTTTTTTCAAAATTAAATGATTCATAGGTCAGTATTAAGTGGCTTGACAATCAAAAACTATTCCTCTGAAATCATGTCAGAAATCCTGGAGAACTTATTGCTCAAATTCCAAGGAAGTCTGGCTGCTTGGAAATTAAAGGCAGCTTGAGACTTTTGTGCAGTACTGTATGAAAGTAAAGGTTCGCATGGCTTCATTAAATATGACTATAATGTTGTAATGTCTAAATGGAAGTGCATTTAACATTGCAGTGTCTAAGCGAAGCCTCTTAAACTTCTTTGGATTTAAATATTGATACATTTCACAATTTGCTGCTTCTGGTTATGTGAAATTTTCTTTTTAAAATGTTCATTATTTCAGTGTTAATACTTACTGTAGGGATTAATATTGACATTTTAGCTTCAAGGTGTTTTATTAATCATTAATTACTTTTTAAATATAAAATTTCAGCTTTAAATTGATTGAACACTAACAAAAATCTGTCCTAGTTACAATTTCTTTCTATTTGTTGCAGAGAAATCCAAGCACTTGTCATTAGGAGTCTGTAGATGTTCACGGAGTTTTCTCTTCGGGTGAGGTCTGTTAAACGGCCAATTGAATGCTCTGTCAAGCAGAACCTTCCAGTGACCCTTAAACACATGCACATGCACATACACACACATGCACAAACATTTACCGTGCTGGCACGGTGCAGCACAATCCTTAGCTAGAACATCAATAGTTTGTTTATAATTAGCCCTGGCACCTCTTGACTACTTAGAGAGAGTGATTGTTTTTGAAAATGGCCCCTGGGGTCCTGTTGACTGATTGGCCTGAGGTGGTTTGGGGGAATAAGGAGGGAGAACTGAGGGTCTGCAGAAGCAGAGGAGAGGCTGTTGCTGGCCCACTTTCGTAGACTGCATTCCTCTCAAGCTGCTCTGGACCCTTGTCTGACAGCCACTCCGATAATATCCCAGTCAGAGTCGCAGGGGCGTCGTGTCTGAGCCCTGTTATGAATCACTCAATTAGCACACCAAGGAAAGGAGGAGGGATCTGAAAGGTCTTTGTTCTCCAAAACCAACAAGAGCAACACATAGCAATATACAAACAGCGCGCACTTAATTAATAGCAGCAGTGTTTATACAGAGAATTGCAAGGTGTAAATACAGTTTGTGTGGTCTTGTGGCAAACTCTCTGTTGGTGGGTAGAGGTGTGAGACTGTTTGCGTGTCATTGTGCTCACTCTCTTGTTGTTTATGGAGAGCAGCAACATTGGGACCCCTCTCAACAACCTGCTAAATACAATTATCACCACAGGATCTCAAAGCACTTGCACCTGTATCTGCATGGCAGAAATACATTTTTATAAAACATTAAGAGCCAACACATTTGAAATAATGTCACCAACTGTCGTTTCACGTGAGATTTGTACGCACGATGGAGACTCAAATTTGGGTCGGGATCTTGATCTGTAGTCGTGATGTTTGCTTACACCTAATGATTTTAAATGACACTTGTACACTTGCAATCTACTTGTAACAAAACAAAACAAAGCAAACAAAAAAACAACAACAAAAGCCTGGTGTACCAGGAGCCGGCGATGAAGAGGAGATTGGCTAAGTCATTCAGCTACACAGGAATAGAGACTGGTGTGTCAACCCCTGGCAACCACAGGCCATGTGGTGAGTGGCAGGTGGAGGTTGCTGGCTGTTGTTGTTGCTCTCTTGCAAAGAGGGTGCTGCTCCAGGACAGTTGCTCTGCTCGCTTGCACGTTGCTGAGGTTGGTTGTAGTTTGCATGGAAGACATTGCCTTGCCTGCAGACACTCTGCAACTTGTTGCCGAGCAGTATAAAAATTTGAAAAAGTGCAAGGCAAACAGATCATTCCCTTAAAAATTAGAAGTGCTGCCTCAACGAACACATGCTACTTTTACTTTGACGGCCAGTGGTGTCTGTTTCCTGTTTGTCAAACACAATTTGCGCTACCCGTTGGTGAGTGTTTGCAGACAAGTTGGTGTTTTTTCCATGCACACTAGTCAGCAATCTGTTAGTGACCAAAGCAATTCTATGGTTTTCAGTGCAGCACTGTAAAACCTGCGTACCAATCAATTTAACGTAGTTACTGCCAGCAACTTCCCATGAAAGTTTTTGTTTTTAATTGTACAATTTAATTGAAAATAA
>VUQK01012596.1:0-24799 GCA_015106715.1 Bujurquina vittata
TGTCAGACCATCTGTTCGTGTACTCAAGCTGAAACGTACTTGGGTTCTGCAGCAGGACAATGATCCTAAACACACCAGAAAGTCCACCACTGAATGGCTGAAGAAAAACAAAATGAAGACTTTGGAGTGGCCTAGCCAAAGTCCTGACCTGAATCCTATTGAGATGTTGTGGTATGACCTTAAAAAGGCCGTTCATGCTCCAAAACCCTCTAATGTAACTGAATTAGGACAATTCTGCAAAGATGAGTGGGCCAAAATTCCTCCAGAACGCTGTAAAAGCCTCATTGCAAGTTATCGCAAACGCTTGGTTGCAGTTGTTGCTGCTAAGGGTGGCCCAACCTGTTATTAGGTTTAGGGGGCAATCACTTTTTGGTGGTTTGGATTTTTTTCACCTTTACTACTACACACCTTCATTTACAACTTGCATTTTGTGTTTACTTGTGTTGTCCTTGACTATTTTTTAAATTGGTTTGATGTTCCGAAACACTTAAGTGTAACAAACATGCAAAAAAAAGGAAATGAGGAAGGGGGCAAACACTTTTTCACACCACTGTAGAAACAGGCTCACTTTCTCAGCTGGTTTCATACTATAGAACGTCCCTTGTTGAGTCGAAATGAGCATGTCCTCTTTAATGAAAAAAGGCCGACCAATTTTAACCCTATCCACACTGGGAAGGACGGGTGGTAGGCTTTTGAGAGCAGTGGGAAATTTCACATCATATAACCCCTGACCGGTTTAAGCTAGAACCACCATACTTGGTGGCAACAGTATCTACCAACAGTTTTGTCATAATGAGTCAAGTTCACCAATATTGATGTTTCTGTGGTAGAGGCTTTTTGACAAGCATGTTTTACAAAATCTCGTGCTTTCAGTTTAATCAATGTACTTTCCAGGTTTCCTTGTCTAATTGCACATTTTTAATTACATTATCAAAATGTAATATTTTATATGTTGCTAATGACAGCAAAGATCTTAGAAGATATTGACACTTTATCGGATATGCATTCTATTCAAGTTTTCTTGGATACCTCTGATTGTTAAGGGAATGTTGCAGTATGACTGCTTCAACCAATAAAACCAATTTGATGACATCATAATCAAGTCATTGTTCATTATAAAAACACCACTACTGGTGGCAGATGACTCGCTTTCTTTCAACCTGTTTCTGTCATAATGTCTTCCTTTGTAAAGAGAGTTCTCCCTCCCCACTGTCGCCAAGTACTACTTTGTCATAGGGGTTCTCTATCTTTACCTTATAGTGTTAAAGGCCTTGAGGTGATTGGTATTGTGGACTGGCGCTATACACAGTAAATAAAAGTGAACTGAAATTGACTTGATTGTGATTGGATCAAAAGCAGAACAGCTACAAAATTACATTAATATAACATTAAAAATGTCGCTGAATACTCGCACTTGAGTAACTAAAAGGAGGAAATGTTTACAATGCTGCTTGTTAAATGACAAAGCCATTTTTATTATTTGACTCACAGAATAAATGCATAATTATTGCAAGATGTTATTTCCACGTGCACAGGCATCGCAGCAAAGAAGACACATACATGGTGCTTTGAAAATATTTTATTTCTTTTCTGTGTCGATACATAATTAGACATTTATATTTTCATAGAAATAGTATATTTATATATATACCATGGGTGTGAACAATAGCAGAGTCATGCTAGCCCTCATGAACAGGTTTTATCCCATTAACATCAAAATGGTTCAACAGACATCGTGATTGTACATAAAACACAGACTCCATTATTCTGCTGTAAATCCATGCTTCTTGGTTATTTGCTTTGACATAATGAACAATATATGCCATCAGTAAACGGCCCTATTCTTTGCTACACTATGTGGGGCCTTGGAGTGATTATTCAAGGTTCTCAATATTCAGTCATCCATTCATGTACAGTACAGGCAAACAGTGGGAATTGGCTGATTTTAGCCATGTTGTAGGCTTCAGTTTGAAGATGAGAAGTTCAGTTTAAGGCTGGGGTTACTGAGAAGCTCACAGATATTCATCATGTCACAATGACTTAAATCACATAGTTATATCTGTGTTTATGGCGTACAAAGAAGAGAGATTGTGAGTGTGAATAAACAAACATCCTCTGCAGCAATGAGGAGCAATGAGTTGCTTTCTGGACCCTCATGGACACAAAGTGGAGTAACAACTGGTGACTGATCAGATGCTATTTGGCCAGCGTGATACGTTGTCAGATCCGCTGTGGTGCAAATGGTTGCTTTACCTTTGCTGGGGTAGTTTCTGTCGATGATGACACATTCAGGCCACCTTCACGCCACGAACAAAAGACACCTCTGTAAGCATTCAAACAAGTCACCATGACTGAAATTGGAGCTTGGACTCAGCAAACCCCACTGGGTGCAACGATCTTCTCTGCCCCTCTGCGTCTGTCACTCGTGAGTCTATTCCCTCTGATTCTCTGACTCATCCTCCCCTCTGTGCGTGTGTCTCACTTTGTCTCTCTCTGTCTTTAGGTCTCTCTCCCAGTCTCAAGCTTCATATTTGCACATGCCTCATTGGCTGTTCACCTTGAGCAGCTGTTCAGTGGCTTCCTGCAGCCTCAGATTGACAGAGACTGAGCTGTCTAGGACAGGCCTGCCTTCTGCTGCTTTTCTCCCCATGTGTCACTTTGGACCGCAGCCAGCTGGAGAAAAGATGTGGCGGATGAGCGAGTGTTTAAGTGTGTGAGTGTGTGCTTGGATTAGGCCAGTATCGTAAAATTATCGCTTCAGATTCAGCAGCCTTACACTCACTAAATAAACGTATACATTTATCACCTATATATTATAATTCAGTGTTTACTCCCCCATGCATCCAGATTAAGACGAAAGATCACTCGTCATGTATGTGACAAGAATATGCTGGCAACATGCTGGCTTTCTTTAAATGGTTCTCCTTTTTTTTATGAGTCAAACGCAATAGCAGTTTGGATCTGTGCCTCATGAGTCCACGTTTTTTTTAAATTCCAAAGCTAAAAACTATAAAACTAAAGGAATTCCGTCATATTTATGGACTTGTAAGCCATAACTGGTAAAAGTATGACTTGTACATCATGACCAGAGTTTGAGCAAAACAATAAAAATGCTCTTTTATATAAAAAAAAAATAATCTTGTTACCAAAAAGCATCACCAGGGGGCAATACCTGCAGATGCAAAAAGGCTATTGGTCCTATCTAACTTGACCTCTGGAAGTGCTTTTCGGCCGAGTTTTTATTCATTTATTTTGGGCCATATTGAACAAAAATAAGGTCAATTTTGTAAAACTTGTTTCAGAAAGGAGGATCCGGGGCATGCTCGCTCATTTGCTAATGACTTGTCAACAATAAGTTAGCCAATGAGCATGCGGTTTCACAGTCAGACCTGCCCCACTCTCATCATAACATGTATGGTTTTCTCCGGGTGTAGCCTGCTAGGAAGATGCTGCCCTCATTCCACCCAGAGCTGCTAGCACCAATTTCCCTCCATCCATCCATTTTCTACCAATTTCCAAATAAAATCAGGGATGTTTGCAGTGATTCTGAGATCTGGGGCTGATTGCACCAGCTGTCTTTTACTAACTCTGATCTTATCTTAGTGCCCATGCTGTCTTGCTTGGGGGGGGGGGGGCAAAAGCACATCAGTGGGCACCAACTTAATTATTGATGACTTTAGAGAGGATTCACCTGCTTTTGCCTGGTTTGCTCAACATAGAGAGCAGTGGTACCAATTATGGAATATGATTCAACACCAACTGCTAGTCTTGTGACCGCTGTTCACATATTTTGTAAATGAAACCTCTCAGTCAGCTCCTCATTGTTGCACATGCCCAGCAGATTGCTTTCTGTCCCTGCCTTCTGAGAAGTCGTAAATTGATTAAAATGATGTGCGACAGTGCTGCAGGTTTGTGCTCCTGACTGCGTTATTACATTAACAATTATATTACAGCAGCAAGAAGGGTGATTAAGCCTGGATGCTGCAACAGGTGTTCACTGTTGGGTTGGACTTTGAACACAAAGACTTAGGTTAAAACCTGGCTCAAGCCTTGGAACCAATCTATCCTAGCTAACAGTTGGCTTAATTCCCATCAGACAGGCTTTGACAACAAAACACATTCAACAGAATTCGTCTTTGAAGTGCAAATGTTAGAATTAAAAGAGTAACAGCAGTCTGCAAATGTGCTCAGGTCACCATCAGCACGACACAAATATGCTTCCTGTCCTCTTTTCACAGTATAAATTTTTTTTAAAGGAGGGTAAACAGGAAACAAGAGGGTTATTTAAAAGTACTTCCAGATATGCTGACTTTTCTGCTTTTCCTCTGCAGACGGAGCAACAACAGTCAGTCTAACTCCAGCTTCTAAAAGACCAGCTACACTTTCGCAAAGCCTGACATTCACGTCTCTGGAGTCTACTTTGTTTGACATGCTTGTTCTTTAATTCTGCTGCGCTCTACAGTGCTGGTCATGGTGCCCTACTTCTGTCATCGCCTCAAGTATCATGTGCTCCCCAAAATCACGTCTTCTCTTTTAGTCTTTGCCTCTCTGTTTGTGTTCCAGTGGAAAACACTTCATTTGGTCTTCTTGATGTCTCTTTACTAGATGACCACATTATCAATTAGAAGCAATTTCTTTAATCCCTCTGTAGTAACACTTGTTTTACATCAATATGGTTTAAGAAATGGATATGTGAATGAATTAGTTCATTTTAAACCCATTTCTCTGTGCCTTCTGTGTCAAGCATGTATGCCTCCGTATCACAAGGTATCTAAATGAAACCACCAAAGGTCAGCAAAGACAAGGTTTTGTAGGTGCTGAACCAAAAGTCCTTTCTTCATGTGCTAAACCTTCCCTAATTTGAAATTCTCATTAATTTTTTTGAACAACTGCACAACTTTACACAAAAACCGCTTCTCATTTCTAACCAGCGACTGCTGATTTTGGCCTTCAAAAAACACTGAATGCTAGCACATTATATGTGCTGTGGCTATTGAGTCACATTTGCCTACGATTCTATCATGCTAAAAGGCTTGTGCTTGGGACTTCAATACAAGCCTTTTATCATGATAACATCATGCTTGTAAGTACCAGTAATTTGATACTATTAAGAAGGAAAAACAAATTCACTGCTATTACATTCAAACCTTCACTTATCACATCAAAGAACACAAATTCTTTAAGGATAAAGAGTAACCAATGTACCAAACATTTTATATTAAATACTAAATTGACAGAACCAAGAGTAACCAATGTACTTGGTTCTGTCAATTTAGTATTTAATATAAAATGTTTGGTGCTGCTCAAATACAATAAAGAGAGGTGCAGAGTTGCTAATCAGCTGATGGCACCTACAATGAATACTATCCTGGTCTGGACCAGGATTAGCCAGTTAACCAGTCATTTATATCTAAGATATAGGTATCATTTCTTACACTTTTGGTTTTCTTTTTCATTTGTTTCTTTGTTTCTTTTCCTCTTCTCATCTTATCTGTCCTTTTCCTCTGAGTTCTCTTTCATTGATTCTGTCATCCTCCTCCTCCCTCTGGTCTATTTTTTTCTTACTTGTTTACCAGGTAAAGTGTCCATCCCAGCCAGTCTGAGACAAAAAGGTGATAAATGGGGAAAGGAGCGAGGGGTGGGCAGCGGGCCGGGGCCGAATGAATGAGAGCGAGGCGAGCTGATGCTGAGAGGGAGAAGGCAGCTAGCAGGAGTCTGAGAGTGGATATAATGAGAATCAGGGGAGAGGGAAGCTGGGAGGGAAGAGGAGTGAGGACAAGACTGGTGAAGGGTGGAAACAAGGGAGGGTGACGTGATATATGAGGAAGAGAGCATCAGGACAGAGGGATAGAAAATGAGAGTAAAGTCATAAAAAGGAGAATGGAGGTGGATGAAGGTGGCCGGGGACAGAGGAAGAAAAAGGATGGCTGATAAAGTAGAGAGGGGGGAAAAATGGATGGGAGGGTGAGCTGGGTTGGCAGAATTGATTAAGATGAGAACACAAAGCCTGGCTATCTCTCAGCACACGGCAATACTTAAATCCAGCGTGAGCGTGTGTGCACGTGTATGTGTGTATATGCGCTCCTTATTAGCAGTCATCTCAACCAGCGAGGCATTCAGACATTCACTCATTATCTCTAATAAGGATGCAACTCTGCTGAGTTCAGCTTCGCAGCATGTCTGTCTGACTTTTTGAGTGAACTCAACTAGACAGCATCAGTAAAAGGGTCGGGGTCCAGTACATCTGTAACTGTGCAGATTAACACAGCATCGTTTAAGAGGAAACTAAAAAAAAAGATAATGAAGCTTTATCTTTAGCTGGATGACGTGTTTTGCTCCTGCACATACAGTATATCCCTTGAAGTAGTAACACTATAAAAAAACACTGGATTTCTCACTTAATAATACGCTGTCCACATGCTTAAGAACTTGAGTAGCAAATAATGAGTTCCCCTGACTTTGAATATCTCCATTTACGTTTGCGTTACATAATTTGTTTCCGTCTTATTCTATTTTTTTGTTTGTTTTTTTCAGCAAATCCCAAGACAAGACCAAAACCGACAATCTGCCTGCCTGCAGCGCTCATTTGTCACCCATCTGTTGCCGCTCAAGACATAAACCTATAGAACCGCCATAAACACATTTACCTTCCATTTTTAAACATGAAGCATCTGGGTACCCATATTTCTTTGTGTCACAAATGGTACTTAATCAGGAATTAGCAGATTATGTATGTTGGGGTCTACTTTCAGCTGCAGTTAAATACGCATTTGGTGCACTGGTGAGCTTTTTCCAGCAGCCGGATGATTGACGATGCGTGTCACCCAGTCACTTTTTTTCTACGCCTACGCTCCTTTTCTAACAGTCACGCACACACTTACAACAGGGGCAACGTGGGCTTCAGTATCTTACCCAAGGATGGTTCAAGGAGGAGCCGGGGAGCAAACTGCCAACCTCCCAATTGGTAGATGTCCCACACTACCTCCTGCAGCACAGAAGCTACTTCTCCCATCAAAGGTTTGAAACAGTACTGCTAGTTTTCTGAATATAAAAGAATTCCTGGACAAAACACTTGTTTGGCTAAGCCAAACCTACTCCAATCCATTGCTGCCGCCAGGGCGGAGAGCAGGTCTGACAGAGACAAAGAAGCCACAGCCACCTGGACAAGTGCGTCATCTCTGGGTTTCTACTTCTTGACTTCCCCGCTGGTCTTCAAGAAAGTCTGTATACATTTCATTAGGAATGATGCCCTACATTATCTTCATCACAATTCCCTGCACATCCTGCTGCAGACCGCAGATGACATATGGTGCTGAATATGCATTAATGAGCAGTAACCCCCAATATGAACAGAAATCGGTTCCTTTCCAGATATGCCATTATTTTTCTTCCCCTGGCGCACAGACAATCATGGTACGTTAACTACTAACAAACTGGCTGTAATTGTGCACATGCATGGTTTTCCACTTTATGGTGACCGTGTGATCTGTTCACTGTGTACCCTGCCTCTTAGGCTACTGCTGTATTCTATCATTCATATCAGCTAAACAGCTATAATTTAAAAAAAAAAAGTCATCTTTTATCTCCAAATTAAGTTGAAGTTAAGATTCCCTTTAAGAGAGGAGAAAACCCCTAACCTTAAAAAAAAATAAGTCAATGCGCAGTGTGCAATACTTCTGATCCAACAATATAATCATTCCATAATCAAGACCGGGATTGTAAAGGCTCGAACGATCACAACAGGAGAAGCACCAAACAGCAATGTGCTTATCATTGAGACACCGACACAGAAAGACAGGGAGAGAGAGGAGCTGCTACACGGAGGGCTGTAACAAAGACAGGAAGGAGGTAATGCAGATGGACAGACATAGAAAAAGAGAAAGTCTTTAGCTTGTTCTGTTGTGTGCTGACTGGTACCTGGACCAGCTATTCGCGTGTGGCAGTCTGCACTTCTGCCACCTCTGACCGACAAACCTGAAGCTGACATTCACGTTTAATGATCCGCTCCTGGGATTCGAAGATGAGGAGCAACCGGAACATACGAGTTAAGCAGTCCTCGTCGAGAAGAAATTGACCGACAGCCATTTTTAAATCTTGTGTCCAGTTTTGGTTTCTACAAAAAGTGAAAGCGCAGTGTTATCATCTGGTGTTTCCTGTTTCGCTCTTTTGCAGCCTTTCATTTTGCAAGTTCACATTTGTGCCTGTTGTAGCTGTAGAGTTCTCCATTGTGTCAAGAAGAGTTTCTGTAATGGATTATCTGTTCTTCCGTATGTTTTCTGAGAATGGCTTTCTGTTAGTCTCAGGATCTGAAAGAAAAAAGAGTTATTGTACTCGAAGGAGGACAAAAGGCAGTTAGAGTTAAGATATTGTAAGGTTAGCAAAAAAAATTAAATATCTTCAGTTGGTTTTGATCAGTTTGTTTTGTGGTATTTTCTTGTTCCTGTTTGACTGTTCACCAAGCCTTGCTGAATAACTGCAGTCAAAAGTAAAACTAATAATTAAACAGCGAGCCTTTCCTTTTCCAGGCCAAGCTGATTTTGACAGCAGAAATGACAAGAGAACACGACAGAAACGAAAATGAGTGGAACTGCAGTCCGCTAATTAGTCTGTGAGCCAAATTAAAACTCCATCTGTAGCTGACTTTTCTATATATATTCTGCTGACTCATTTTATATTTAATAAGTCTGTCAACAGTCAATACTAGAGAGCTGTTTAAAGTTTGCGTCCCTACCAGTTGCTTACAAGACATGAAAACACCGCTCTGAGCTAAAAGGGCCTCGCAACCACAAACTGTCTTTAAAAGATGGGCTCAGTTAATAGGTCTGGAAAAACTAGTTCTCTAGTTGCAAAAAGAGGTTTGATTACTATACTATAAAAGTCTATGGGAAAATTAGCCTTTTGCTTCCTTGAACTAAGTCACCATTTAGCTGATGAGTTTATGGTCTTATCACTAGATTTTGCTGAATAGAACATATTTCTTTTAGAAATGTGTGGTACGCTTTGTGATAATAGTGCAGCATGCACTGACGTCTCAGTCCTCGAGGCTTCATAAAGAAACCTGGCTTATTAGAGATTACTAGAGCCTGATGGATACAGGATTTTTTTAGACCGATACCAATACCAATACCAATATTTGGTTATTTAAAAAGTCCAATTACAATATCTTTGCCAATATTTTTTTCTCTTAGACACATAAAATATAAACAGATTTCCCCACCATTTGTTATGTGCAGTTTGCACTTTGCTCGGATCAGCTGGTTGTCATATTTGTGCCATTTTAAACAGCCAACAGGGAAGTTGCAGAGTCATCCCTCTGGTGGACAAACCATGCAACACCAACACTCGTGACACGAATGAAGGGTGTTTCTCCTGACTTATCTTTATTTTAAAACTTTCATTTATCAGCCTCCTGGTAAATCGGTCAGGTTCTACGTGTCACAGTAACGATGCCTATCTTTACATACTGTCTATGCTTACAATTTATTCTCACAAACTAATACACTCATAGAATGCCTCTTGGCTTAGAGAAGACAAATTAAAGTCATTACTATTTTCTTTAGTTTTGGTAGTGCTACAAAAAGGCACTGGCATTGAAACTTCTGAAAAATTCAAAGAAAAAAAATGTCTATATTAATCTTAATATTGTGGCCTAATTAAGGTTGCTGTCTCAGAAAAAATGCATAAAAACAGAACAAAAGAGATATTTCTGAGGTAAGATGAAAGACGGGAGCTTTTGCAAATGATAGTAATTATTCCTGTCTCTCACCTGTCCTGAGGTTTAAGGAGTTGGTTATTGCAGAAGGCGACGCAGGGCTGGTCTTAGACGTTGCTGCGCAGTAACCCCCCCTGTGGGTGCTCAGGAGTACTGCACTCTGAGGAGTTCTTGGCTTTGTCCTTGTTGTTGTTGGGCTCGTTGTCTTTGATAATGTCGTACTGACGACAAAAAAGGGCGATCACCCCTGAGAGAAAAATTCACATCTTGATTCTCTGCTTTAATAATAATTATAACATGTGTAATATTTACACATAAAATATGCGCCGATGTTGTCAACTTTATACATTTACATATAGCAGCTTGGAAACCACCACAAGGGAGCTTTGCAAAAGGGATGTGAAGATACCAGAAATTTGGCTGTCTGTATCAATATCACTAGAATTACACAATTCTAAATACCCATTAGATACTAAAACAAAGAGATAATACCAGACGCAGGCAGACATGTTAGGATGGTTGCTGATTAGCGACATATAATGTTAGTTAAATTAGTTTAAGCCTTTCTATAACATTTGCCATCTCAAACACGTGGTTCTGGGCCGGTGGCCCAGTGTGTTTAGTTCCTGTCTGTGTAGTTTTACTTTTCAGGTTGTGTTTCTTAGGTCTTCTTATGGTTTAGTTTCTTAGTTTGTTGTTTGGGTGTTCTGTTATTTATTTATTTGTATGCTATTAAGGTTTCCCCTTCATTTGTGTTCCTGTGTCTGTTTTGTTCCCGTGTCTTGGCCCTTCTGTGTTTAGTTCGCTTCCCGTTGTTTCCTTGTATGTGGTGTTTAGGTTGCCTCTTCCTTAGCTCTAGAGTTTAGTTCTCCCTGTGTTTTCTCGTGGTGTCCCTCCCCTGTGTTGTGGAGTCTCTTGTGTCTGTCTTCTCTGTTTAGTTGCTTCCCCGTGTTGTCAGCCTGTAGGCTCTAGTAGGTTTCTTATGTTTGGATTTCCTCTGTTTACTCTGCGCGTACCATGTAAGTTACTTCCTGTTTTATTTTGATAGTCTTGTGCTCCCTGCTCTTAGTATTTAGTTTTGCTTCCCCTTGTCTCGTCTCTGTGATTACGCTCAGCTGTGCTACCCACTTGTCACTTCCCTCATTAGCCCTTTATCACATCCTCTCTCCTAGCCTCAAATGGCGGTTTAGTGCCGAGTGTTTTGTATTTAAAGTTTTTGTGTTTTCTTGTGTAGCTGGCTCCTATTTAATAAAGTTTAAGTTAAACATTATTCGAGCCTCAAGGGTCTTCCATTGTGGTCCTCTGCCTTGTCTGCCGCAGCAGAACATGACAGTGCAGGGATAATTACATTTACCACAAATGATTCACCGCTACTATGAACTCATAATTCACAATCATATTTTGGGAATAAAAAAATCCCACTGCTGAAAAAAAACCCTTTTTATAGATGCAACAACATCTCAGGCAGGAAGGCCTATATACAATTATAACAGCTTTACAAAATCAAAGTCTTTCGCTTCTTTCATGCTTTTATGAGAAGTTGAAAATGCATTGCAATAACATTCTCTGCATATTGAGAGGAATGTGTTTTCCATGAGTCCCGTACTTTAGTGGTGGAAAATGCTAATAACAGTCTAGGAAGCTGGAGGCTACAACCCTGGTGGATGATGGCTGTGGTGCATATCTTATTCAGAGAGGTAATCATTTCTAAATTTGAATCCGGATGTTAACCTGTTAAATAGCAGAAAAATATATTACACAGCCTCTCTGTGTTTCCTAACTTCTTGTCCAAGGACATCCTCCTTCCAGTCGATCCAGCATGGGATTATTTCATACTTTCCCACACTTGCTTCACGACTGGTCTCTCAACAGTATGGGTCAGATTAATCTGAGCTACATCAACTGCAGTAGCACATTCCCTTGTATTATTCGACTGCTTTACAAACTGCAGGACTCCTATATCTGCTGTACATACATCAACAGCCTTATTCTTGTTAGACAGCATTAAAAAAAGGCACTCTAAGGTCCAATCTGACTGAATTGGGCATTTGTGTCTCGCACACAGGTCCACTAGGTAATGCTGAGAAAACTTTAGTGCTCAGCTCGTGTGTGAAAATGGCTTATTTAACATTAACGCTGCTGATAAAGCCTGTGATATTCTTGAAAGCTTTAGAACAAAGCAAACATGTGCACCTCGAGTTAGACAAGAAAACATACCACTTCCAGAAAACTGGTAAAACATGGTTTACATTAGATAATTTGCAGACAAACTGATAAAATTTAAGCCAAAAGGAAGCAATCGCAGCTTCTTCTTTCGCATCAACAATCCTAGATTTGCTGCACTGCTTCTTTTTTCGTTTTTTTTGCTCTTCCCAGGCTTAAAAACATGGAAATGTATTTCTTTCAGCAGCTGGAATTGATGCTACGTGCTACTGATGTGTTGTAAAGGCCATTCAAACGACGCTGAGAGAAACAGAGACACAGGCAGTGTGAAATGAGCATATGAACTTGATGTTGAGATAGCCGCGTGGAGCCTGCCTTCAGTCAGGGAGATTAAAAACACGGCAGAGAGGAGTTACAGATACGACGGCAGATAAAGAACGAGCGTGGAGAAAGGGAATAATTCATGAAGGTGGGGGAGCACGTGGAGGGTGCAATCCAGGCCTGAATGGGCTTCAGCCTCAGCGGTTCTGCTGATGTCAGCCTCCGCTCATCTGATCACTGCAATACCAAAGGGCAAGATGGGATATCTCACTGTGATATCCCCCAGCATTCCCCACAGGCCCAATTAAAAAGTGAAAAACATAATTCGCCTCCTTCACTTTCAGTTTTTTTTCACCACGCCCTCCTTTTTCTCTCTTCTCGAAACTCGATCGACTTTTTTTTGACTCTTCTTCTTCCACAATGCTCGCTCTCCATCTGTCTTTGAATCCGCCAAAGCCTCTCATCTTCTCACAGCTAATGGGCTAGGGAGATCCTTCTGCCTCCTGCAGAGTACTATGTGTACTGTATGTACCTTATACAGTATTAAGGCCATATTTATATATCATTATACTTGGTGAACTGGGTCAGGGAGGGATATTTATAGCTGTGTGCATGTGTAAAACAGTGCTGAGATGCATCATGCAGCTAATCACTGGGAGGCCTAAATAGCCACGTTCTTGCAGTTTGATTTTGAAGATAGAAATATTAGCATGTGATAATGAAA
Organism: Bujurquina vittata; assembly: GCA_015106715.1. Lineage (NCBI taxonomy): Eukaryota > Metazoa > Chordata > Actinopteri > Cichliformes > Cichlidae > Bujurquina > Bujurquina vittata. The sequence continues at coordinate 12,921 of VUQK01012596.1, forward strand.
ATGCTGGTGTGCTATTTGCTTATGCTTTGTGTTCATGTGGTATAATTTAGTCTACATTTTTAACCACAGAGCACTTAACCTAAAATTAAGTTTTGACATAAAGTCCGCTGGTTCTGAGCAACAGCCCGTTATAACACGAGCCAGAGTTTCTGCATCTGGCAAGAAGCAGAATTGAGTATGGAAACGTATGTGCATGTCTAAAAATATATCATTGATAACACCGTTTTTGTTTCTCTGTTATGTTTTTTGTTTTTTTTTGGGTAGACTAAAATAGCTTAAAAACTATTAGACATATTAGAATAAAATTTTTAGAAGATATTTATGATCCTGATGAGAATGAGAATGATTCTGTTCCACTTCGGTGATCCTGGACTTTCCTCTAACCTGTAGCCAGTTACACTATGTAGTTTATGTATCTCAGCTTCAAATCTCAATGGTGATAAAATGATGAGCTCTGAGGCAGGCTACACCCTGGGCAAGTCTGTCACAGGACTAACACATAGAGATTGTTCACACTCAGCTGTGTAATTTCCTGGTGAGTTTATGGCGCTAATTGTTAGTTTCACATCGTATTGAATGCAAAATAATATTAATTTTGTAAATTATGATCCTATGAGTGTCCTGAAGGAGGCAGGATATTCTTTATGGCGGACCTACCTTCTGCCTGAAAAGTCATTACCACATGAGCTCACCTTCTCAGTCAGATCCAGTCCTTGCTTGTCACACTCACTTGTTTTGAAACAGCAAGATGGCGAGAATGAAAATGCACAGCAAATGTTCTTCTGCTCAAGCATAACTAGTAAATGTAAATGTAACAGAGACCTGGCAATGTAAGACTGAAGAAAAGTCAGTATAGAAAAGTGCTGGTGTGGCAGTCCTGCAGGAATTGCCCTGACTGATTATCTCCTGAAATAGGAGCTATTCTAGAGCTTATTCTAGTCAAACTAGCAACACATTGCTGATTTCAGTTATCATTATTTTGCTTATTTTGCAAAGGGTCACTCCAGCAGGTTGATCAACACGATCGATTTGACACAGATTATATGCAGGATGTCCTTCCTGTCACAACCCTCCTATTTTTCTCTGGGCTTTGCACCGGCATTAGAAGTCCACCAGCTTGTGACCCCCTGAAAGTGACTTTGTGTCTCCTCTTGGAATCAAAATCTTTCATATGTAAAGTGAATGTGTTAACTACTACACCACTACAACACTGTGGTGTTAACCACTATATCACAGAGCCACTATAGTCAAGATAATGTTTTTTTTTAAACACATATCTTTCCTTTTAACACTATGATTTTGACTAATTTCAAGCAAAATGTCTCACTGTAATAATATCAAAGATCCTCTGACATTTAATCTAGCAGAAGCATCAATGCTTTTGTTTATTGCTAATGACCAAAATGAGATGGTGCACATGGTAAACATGTTAGCATGTTAACATTTGCATGTAGCTCAAAGCAGCATTTAGCCTTATTGCAGCATCACAGAGTTGCTAGCAAGGCTGAAGGCCTAGTCGTGCTTTATAGATATGTGACTGTGACTAAGGTGGTATGGGTCAATTATCAATTAGAAGGCTGATGGATCAATCCTTGACTCCTACAGTCTATATGCCAAAATATCCTTGGGCAAGGCACTAAACACTCCAATGCATCTATTGGAGTGCTTAAGTGCTTAGACATAGATAAAAGTGTTATATGAATCTGCATGTGATTGGGTGAATGATATTTATAGCAATTTGAGTGCTCAATTGAGTAGAACGGTGTTATAATAAGTACCGGTCAATTTTATGTGCTTTAAAGTTTGGCACTGCACTACAGTGATTTGAATCATATTTATCTATCCAGCCATTCTCCTCCGCTTATCCTGTTCAGGGGCTGGAGCCTATCCCAGCTGTCATAGGGCGAGAGGCAGGGTACAGCCTGTACAGGTCACCAGCCTGTCACAGGGCTAATGCAGAGCGACAGACAACCATTCACACTCACTTCCACACCTAACCCAGGTAACTGCATGTTTTTGGACTGTGGGAGGAAACCGGAGGCTGTGAGAAAACAGTGCTAACCACCACACCACTGTGCTACCCCATATCTACTAGACTGCAATTTGTTCATGTAAATGGAGAGTCTTCTTCACACACTAAGGTTAATTATGGAATTCCACAGGCTTCTGTGCTAGGACTAGTTCTATTTGCACTATACATGCTTCCCTTTAGGCAATTTTCTGGGTCCTAAATGCAGCCTAAATGCTGCAGCTAGAGTGCTGATAGGCATTAGATAGAGAGAGCATTGGCTGCTCTTCATTGGCTCCCTGTTAAAGGTCTTGAAAAATCAGGTCCCATCTTATTGTAAAGACCTCATAGTACTGTATCACCCAAATAGAGAGCTTCGCTCTCAGACTGTTGGCTTACTTGTAGTTCCTAGGATAATTGAAAGTAGAATGGGCAGATGACTCTGAATTATCCCTTACTGATGCTGCTATAGACCTAGGATACTGTGGGGTTCCCATGATGCACTGAGTATTTCTTTTTCATTCACCTCTTTTTACTCTGTTTATACACCACTCTGCATGTAATCATCAGTTATTATTAATCTCTGGCTCTCTTCCACAGCATGTCTTTTGTGCTGTCTCCCTCCCCTCAGCCCCAATCAGTTGCAGCAGAGGACTGCCCCTCCCTGAGTCAGGTTCTGCTGGAGGTTTCTTCCTGTTAAAGGGGATTTTTTTCCTTCCCACTGTCGCCAAGTGCTTGCTCATAGGGGGTCGTTTTTATTATTGGGTTTTCTCTGTAATTACTGTAGGGTCTTTTCCTTACAATATAAAACACCTTGAGGTGACTGTTGTGATTTGACGCTATATAAATAAAACGGAATTGAACTGAACTGGTTGCATTCTAGAGTAAGTGGCATTTATGACATGATAAAGGAAGCATGTACTTGCTTTAAATAACCCGTGCTGAGTGTAATGTAACACTCAGCACTAACACTTTACTTTGTAACCTGTTACTATAATCACAATATATTCTGTAATGCACTATTGTAACAAAGTGGCATATGAAATTCAGTAATCACATTATAGCTATAATTACGTTATTACTTGCATTACAAAGGATTTTTTTTTCCTACACACTTGCACTACAATCCACAAATTTGAGGTCATGGGTAGAGAGGAGGTAAATGTTGGAGCGGTCTACAGCTTTTGAGGATACAAGCTATGGACTGAGCTCCAGATCCATCACTGAAATGTCAGTAAAGACTGACATAGTTGTACACTACTGTCTTTAGGCCGTGCAGGTTACAAAAACTGGAAGGTGCATGACAAATCAAAACAACTCTCGAGCAGTTGTGACATCACCTTCAGCGCACACCTGGTTTATTACACTCATTAACCAGGCTTAAGGTTCATAGTCAAAGCCTGATTGTGAAAAGTGAAAATGCATTTCAGGCCATATTAATAATACTAATAATAATGCCTTACACTTATATAGTTTTATGATACTCAAAGCGCGTTACAATGTCGTGCACTATTCATTCACACTTGGTGGTGGTAAGCTACTAATGTAGCCACAGCTACCCGGGGCAGTCTGACGGAAGCGTGGCTGCCAATCCGCGCCTACGGCCCCTCCGACCATGCAACACAGTCACACTTAGGCAATGTGGGTTAAGTGTCTTGCCCAGGGACACAATGACAGCAAGGTTGCAAGGTGAGCACCTACCCACTGCACCACTGCCACCCATATTAGGTAGTAGCTTAAGTGTAGTAGAGGTATTAAGTAACCTAAAAAAGTAATCTGAAAAACTTTTTATGAGCACTGACCCCAACAGAATAAATAATATGTCTAAAACATACACATACAGAACACATATAAAGATTGGCTACCTAACAAACTATAGTTTGGAGATAATATTAAAGGCAGCTAATTTGCTCAAATTTATACATCTAAAAAATATATAATTATTTCCTTATGTCCACTTTGACAAGCATTTTTCTAGAAGAGCTGCTTGTCTGCTGATAGGCCTCTGGTTTATTTTTTGTAGCTGCCTTCTGCTGATGAATATATAGAATTGAAACTTGGATTTGATGCGTTGTCGCCCGTATCCACACAAGCTATCTTCACGTCATCTCAAAAGCCCCGCAGGGGACACAGTACTCATCACTGAGGGATGATACCACAGCCAGTGATTGTTAATAGGAACTCACTCAGCGAGCACATTTACCCCAAAGACAGTGAATTCCTATAAGGCCTGTGGTGACAAATGTGCATTGCTGAACAGAAATATTACCTGCCCACATGACGAGCACCACTACAATGATGATGAGTTCTCCTGCCCTCAGCTGGGCAGCATCACCGACCTCCTCCATCGTCACCTCGTCTGGAGAGAGAACACACAAAGGCGTACACAATCAACAGCGTGCCGGTGAGGATGCTGCGATTCATTGTCCCAAAGAGCAAATGTGAAACTGCCATTACTCTGAAACTCTGCAGGGAAAGATAAAAGAATCAAACAGGGTGACAAGAGAGCAGAGAGGCTGGCTGGTGTAAATTCTCTACTCTGGTCAGTGTAATTAAAGCTAAGTGAGAGCAGAGGTCCGCAGAGACAGAGTAAGCTGGATCCCTACCCCATCACTCACTGTGTTTCTCTTGCTGACAGCACTCTGGCAGCAGCAGCATAGAACCAATCACTGGGTTAAAGGTTTGAACACAGTCTGGACTACAAGCTCGCCCTCTCTGCTGCCAAAATAAGGCTTTCTGCTACCTCCCATATTCCCATATAGTCAAACTGCCTCCTTCCTCCAGCCAGAGCCTGCTTCCTCTGGCTCAGCCTATTATCTAAAGGGTAAAAAAACAAAACATAAAAAAGACATCACTGTCAATACTTTGTCTGGGTTTGCATCTTAAGATGATGTGCATATCCCCAAAGGAGGTGCTGACCACACACTGGTTGAAAGGAGCTGATCTTAAAGGTATACTGTCCTCCATATGCAGCTGACAGCAAATAAAACCTCAGTGCAATAAAATAGGACAGGAAAAACATTGCTGACGATATAACTGATTGTGTTATTACATTCTAAAGTGATAAAAAGTGAGTAAAATAGTAGTTCATTAACCAGGCTACCAGCTGAATATGTTTACGGATGAGCGTCATCTTTAACCCAACCAGTCGCGGCACGTGAACGCCCCTCCCTGAGCCTCGGCCTGCTGGAGGTTTCTTCCTGTTAAAAGGGAGTTTTTCCTTCCCACTGTCGCCAAGTGCTTGCTCATAGGGGGCTGTTTTGACTGTTGGGGGTTTTCTCTTTAACGATTGTAGGGTCTTTACCTTACAATATGAAGCACCTTGAGGCGACTGTATTTAAATAAAATAGAATTGAACTGAACAACTCTGCAAGCAGGTGCCCTTACAGTTATGTCAAAATATGATCCGGTACAGGTAAATATAGTTCTGACCGCTAAGGAAGGGGTGCATTTCATCCCCAAGTCCGATCTCTTCACATCACAGTTTTGTCTGGATGTTGTCGGGGATGATGATTTTGACACTTCTCCGGTCTGGCTTGCTCTCAAATCTACTGTTGCCATGGTGATCCCTCTGAGCTCAAACTAGGTCCTTAGGGTTTACGGAGGAAAGGTTATACTCTAATAAGTTGGCAAGAGCAGATTATATGTTTATGTTGTGAGGGCAGACCCAAAGCTATAAGAAGACGTGCAGAGATATCAGCCAGCAGACCAGCTCAGTACTTTGTGGCTGTAAAGTCAGAATGGTGGCCTTGAGGTTGTTCCCTTGGCAAGTGCAGGTAACATAAGCATCAGCCATCAAACCTCTGGAGACATATAGTCAGTCATAAGCTCGGTGGAGTTCCGTTATGGGAGATATTCACTCCACTTTGCACATTATATCAGTTTCAGCAGGTTTACATGAATTTAAATTAGTAGTCACATTGCTCGCTGTTTAAGTCAACATCATAACGATAATCAAAATTAAATTTTGAACTTCAGCCTAAAGGCTGCAGAAGACATCCGCTAATTAATGGCAAGTAACATACAAATGAATACATTGTCACTCACCAAAACTAGAGCACTGACTTCTTAGAAGGGCTGTTAGTAAATTAGCTACACAGAAAGACATGTTATTTGTTAGATAATTACAGGAATTATATTTTCTCCAAAAGCCACCAACACTGTTGGCAGCCTGCGTTGGCTTGCCATTCAAAGATGATAATGCAAACTTTAAGCTTTAACACAAATTTAAAGTTGTGAGTTTAAAAAACATAGACAGAGTCACCATGAACAGGTAAATAACTTATAAAAACTCAGTGGCCAGCCTCAAGTGACAATTCAATGAAGTGCAGTTGTTAAAATTTCTGAATTTGCTTCATTTTTCAAGCAGAATACATTTAAAAACACACTGCTCTGCTTTACCTCTGCATGCAGGATAAAAAACACTGAGAGAAAACACAGCATGAAGCCTTCATGTAAACTAGATTCTTATGAGATTCTTGTCCACTGATTCAAATGTGAGTCTCCAGAGAAGACAAATCTAATTAAAGCTTTAATACTACTCTATTATTTCTGTTCACGAGTGTATGGGGTCTAAATTAGGACTGACTGTAAAGCCAATGCAAGTGTTCTGTATGCAGAAGGCCAAAACTGCTGCAGTTTTAATGGGAAAGCTGTGAAGACAGTGGTTTGACTGGGAACCTTCCAGACTATCCATGAATGAGTGCAGCTGTGTTACTGTAGAGCAGCCTGCTGCTGCAGAGCAACATGGTGCTCAGCACAATTTCTGAGATAAATTAAACGTAGAAACAGTTCAGAAAGCAGGCCGGCTTTGTAATATTTTTAAGATTTATTTACCAAACTTTGGCTTTTTCAGCAGCCTATATAATGTAATAACCAGCATTTTAAAAAAAATCAAATAACAACTAAAGGTTTTACCACATAAAAATGACTGTGCACTCAAAACTTCCACAGTATCTTTGCACGTGAACAGCACACAGACAGAGAGAAACACAGGCAGGCTTCGTGTTGTGTTGCTTTGCGCCTACAGAAACTAAATCCTGTCAGGCTGATTAATACCCGCTTAGAAGGCGAGCAGAGCAGTAATGGCTGGGAGATTTAATCAGGACAGCTAATGAATGCTTCCACCAATACATAGACACACACACACACACACACACACACACACACACTATTTGCAGTCAAGAAACTTCCATCAAAGTCAGTCAGCCCCAAAGCATCGAGACAAACTATTGCACTAAACATTGATATCACGTGGCATTGCGTACATCGCAACCTAACAAACATGTCCATTGCCATTAAGATTTATAATTTACACCAGAGATTTATTACATTAATAAACTGAGAAGTTACCAGTTGACCAACTGTTAAAACTCTCTTCAGAACAGTGAACTGACTTTCAGATTATTTGGCTAAGCGTCCGGTTTCTCTTTCTGCCAAAGTGATGTGAAACAGTAAGTGGCAAACTTAGCTTAGGAAATGTAAAACGAGTGGATGCCAACTAAGCAGCTACAGTATGTACCTGCTAGGTTTCAAGCCAGCTGATTCAAGTGAACTCTGCACTGTATTTGCAGTGTTGGTGCCAGATTACCCAAGAAGTCTGTGGGGCAGTTCTGGGGAGTTTCTATTTCATTAATTTGTATGTTAGCAAGAATTCCCAAATATCTGTAACTCTTTGATGCACACATATAGTCACTGGAGTTCAGGCTTTAAAAAATGAGTCCACATACCAATGGGTGACATCACGTGGCCACAGCCATCTTTGATGTACAGTCTATTATTAAATAGTTAAACGTGTCATTTCAATATCCTTAAACATGGAACATCGTGTGGTAACAAGGATTTGTTTTTGTCAGGGATATGCAGGTTTTTGGAGTGCTGCGTGCTCATGAGGTGCATAAAGTATGTGAGACCCTTTTTACATGATTCCCGATTTAAAATGAAGTCAGCTGGAAGCATTACATAGTCAGCTGGATGCAGCCAGCTCATGCAGCTTAACTTAATTGCCTACCTAGCTACAGGGGATAAAATCTGCCCATAGAAAATGGGTGGTTGCAGTGCTGATAGATCTGTCCATGTCTACCTGCATATATGTCTTGAAATTAAGAAGCTAATTGTTTCATAAATCACCAAGAATTTCAAGTTGCCCCCCCCCCCCGCTACTGCAGCAAGAACTGAAAATTTAACAAACATTTGGCAAGTATTAATATGGCCCATTGTCTGTACTAGTGAAAAAGTTTACAAAATGTTTTTTTTTTTTTACTGTTTACATAAGTTTTCTTAGATTTTTCACACTGTGCACCACTGACCAACAGATTTCTGCCTTACAGGGCATTCGGCAAGCTCCCTCACGATGGTGTTTCCAGGGAATAGGCCGCTTCCTAATGCCTCCTGTTTCCACTCTTATCACTTTGCTGCTGATGAGTGTTTAGCATTCGTCATGTCCCTCTGAAGCAGCTGCTTTTGGCACAGTAACTGGGTCGGACACGATAAAATTGGAAGCAGTGCAAGCCGCTCCTGATAACAGCAGCCTCTGTGCCTGAGAATGAGAACAATACATCGAACAGGAGGTGGGAGGGACTCTCACAAAGATGGCAATTCCTGTGCTTTGTTAGTATTTAACTGTCAAAAAAAAGCGATTCTTTTTGTTCCGATGAAACATTAAGAAAACATTAGTCCTCTGTGTTATTGTCTGTGTTTAAAAGCTGCTATTAAAGTGCTTCTACCTGCAGATTAAGCACGAATGTGTACATTTAGATTTGTGTGCGTGAGCAGGGGAAGGATAGGCGAGCAGAATGTTGGTTACCTCCCCGAGTGTCCTTATGTTGATGCACGATTGCTTTTTCTGCGTGCTTTTATAGATTTGCAAGCCCAGCATGCACTGAATTTAAATGATCTATTTATATGTGTGTGTTTGTAGCATGTGCTGTGCAAGAAAAAAAACAGAGAACTGTCTGAGGAATACACAATTTTAACGGGACAGATTTGAACAAGAAGCCAAGTGAAACATTTGTAAATTGAAACTTTATGCAAGTCAAGAAAAAATTGGGGACAAGGCGGTGGTAAAGTTTGCATCCAGTTTCATGTTGATAATTACAATAAAAACTTTAAAATAACTTGATTCCAACATTAAAAAAAAGCATTATTCTCTCTCACCGGGGCTCTTGGAAGCCATCTTCTCGGACTCCTTTCGCGTTCTGAATTGCACAGGCTGACTGGGAGGGCTGCTGCCTCCCAGGCTAATGCTCTGAACGTGGATGATGTACTCGGTGTCCTCATCCAGATCCCACAACGCACAAGAGCGTGTGGTGGTGTTCACTTCCTGGATGAACCTCAGCATGCGTACATCCTTCTTCTGCGGCACCACAAAGAAAAAAGAAGACAGAAATGTAAATTAAGCAGTTTTTTCCCCGACATGCAAAAGTCTTTCATAACATTTCAAGATAATATTGAAGCATATAAAAAAAACTCTATTGTTATTGCTTAAAATAATAAGCTAAGCAATCCTTCCTTTCTTCTTGTTAGTGAATACTCCCTGGATGCATGCTTTATCAAGTGCAGATTTCTAGTGGCAAAGCCCAGTTGTCCTGGTTAGGTCTGATATGCAAGCATGTCTCTATTGGTTAATAGAAAGAAAATGCTGAAATGAAGCCTCCTGGGTTTTTTTCTACAATGTAATTAAGCATAAAGAAACAGAGAGTGCTTCTCTGGCAGTGTACACCCTACTAGAAATGTACATTATTATCCAGCTAGGGCTGCTTGCTCAGGTCAATTGGCTCCTGCTAGATTAAAAGTAAGGCACCTTGGGGGCACTTTTGTTTACCAGGCAATTAAAGAAGGGAATTTCTTAAGCCATTAAAACTTTGTGTAGACAGAATGTGCATGTGAAAAGCATATCTGAAAGTGTATCTTAAACAGTGTGACCTCAAAAACTGAACTTGGCATATGGTACACAAGAACAACTGGTAAATCTCATATAGAAGCACGCTATAAGTAGCTTTAGCTGCGCCACAGTTGCTGTGCATCTGCAAGCATCTTTGCAACCCACCTCACCCGAGCCCCTCCTCATACGATGTATCCAACATACATACATGGATACGTGTCTTGAATTTCATGGGTCCTTGGCTGCGGTTTATTTAATGTACATCTGTGGTTTGAAAGTGTCATATTTCACACTATATGTAGAACTAGCCATTAGCTGCTCTTGTTTGCAGTGTGCAGATGTAATGGGCAACTACAGTATCACTGGATTTCTTTCACTGTGAAGAAAACCTAAAAATGTGATAATCTTCAGGCAAGTGTTCATGTCATAATGCACAGATTTTTTAATTATCTCTATGCAGACTTATGTATAAATTAGTCAAAAATCACTTTGCTGACTTTTCCCACAATTAATGTTTTTAAAGCCTTTTCCCCCTGGAAGAACCTTTACCGCCATCTTTACTCTTACAAAATCCTCCCATAGATTTGAATACTCTCTCTTATGTCTGCTACTAAAGTAGCAGTGATATATGACCTCGGAATAGCATTCAATTATCATTTAATTTGTTGTCAAAGCCATTTCACAATATGAACCTGATAACTTCAGCAAGACATGCACAGATCCAATGTGTGATTAAAAAAGTCATTAAGATTTAAATTTCCAGTTTGTCAGACCTCACTTGCACTCGTCTACCTCTCCTGCCCTCAGAGATGGAGAGAGAGATGCAAGAAAGCGTTACATCATTCTCCATCTCTGAGAGGGAAGTTATCATACATTAATGTGTTTTTTTTTTCTGCCTGAGAAAGAGCAGATATGCAGGTGTGCCAGATTGCACAGAAACAGTTTGTGTGTTTGGTGATATTTTTTGAGCCGTTTAAATTTCCCTGTCACGTTACTCTGTTTATTCTCACTCCCCTTGAGCAGAACTAGCTCTATGTGGAAGTACCACAACCTCAACTTTACTGACAACTGCAGCACGGGTGCATGACAGTGACGAGGAAGAAAAAGGGATTTGTGCAGGCAGGACCGTGTGGTGACTTAACTGGCTCCGTGGAATCAGCTGCAAGGACCGTCAGGCTCCAGCACAAGAATCTTGTCTGACATTATTTTGTATTTAACCGCATATCAGATTTCTGGCACCTTCATTAACTGAAGGTGCCAGAATGTTGTTTGCTCCAGTGCTCCAGCCCACTTTGACCCCAAGGTGACAACAGTCTGATCCACGGGGCAGGTCTATTTAATTCAGATCTGCACTGCACCATACGGTACCAGGAGGGTATCATGGAGGAAGCTAAGGGTCAGCAGTTTGGGGGTCATTCATGCATGCGATGCCAACAGGATTTTTTTTGCGTGTGTGTTTGCAAATGAACTAAACAACCTCCTCGCTGTCATTATAAACAAGCTCCTATCCTTTCAGATCTTAAGTTACAGAGTTTAAATCAATCGTGACGAGAGCCTCACTGATACAGAATATTTAAGACTGATACCGATTTTAAAAATCTGATACAGTTGATTTCAGAAGTTTATCATCATGGGAATAAGTGTCACGGTAATTTGGAGGGTTTTAATGATTTATTTGAGCTGTTCTTTTTTTCAGGGTGAAATGACTGAACAGCATCTTTAATGATATAAAAAAAAAAGAATTGAGTCCATAGGTGTTCTCTAATCCACATAAAAATGTGCACACACACTCAAATATATACTGTAAATACACTCACTTAAAGCTTATAATAAGGGTGTTATATATTCACATATCTGGATCGTATTCTGATGAAATGTTACATGTCCATGGACAATAGTGATATGCTTCTTACTGAAACAAATGAGGATTTTTTTTTTTTTTGGGGGGGGGGGGTCCAGCCAAAAATGGGCCAAAATATGAATTAAAAG
>VUQK01012596.1:34705-46318 GCA_015106715.1 Bujurquina vittata
TTCGAAGTTACACTTGCAAAAAAAAAACATCCCGCACCGCGCCGACCCTAAAAAAAAAAAAAAAAAAAGGTAAAAAAAAAAGTGCTGGCCTCAGAGCTGCTGACATCATCACATCTCTTCTCATTCATGAATATTTGGCCCTTTTCTCCTTGGCCATGAAATTCAATTTTAAGGCTCCTGGGACTAAAGCAATTCACCTTTCTCCTGTCTCGCCTGCAGGTGAGTGAGCAGGCGGCACAGCAGGGACGTGGTAAATATTTTGTGTTCCCAAATTAATTTAGTTGGTCTAAAAGTGAACACGGACAACTGTCTGTTCCTCCTCCATTGATCTAGTTTTTACAGTTTTTACTCTCTCTCTCTGTGGACGGCCAGAAATAGATTACTGGTCATATCTTTGTGCATGCTCAGTTGTATTACTGGTAATACAAATGTAGCGTTTGGAAAGAACAATCACAATTATTCTCATTAAAAAGACAGACAGACAGAATATTTTAGCGCAGAAGTTGGATTTAGGACCATCGCAGCCTATTTTCCATCATGTTGGATAGCTAGGTCATTTTCTTGCTTGAGGATGCTGCTGACAGTGGGGTGCATTTGTAACTGGATATTCAATCCCAGTAGGCGATTAGCTCATTCCCCAACTACAAGACCTGACCTGACCTCACCCAGAGGGAACAAAAATCTGTTCTTTGTAATATTTGGGATTGGAGGCAGCAAGGTTTACTTGCCTTGCTGGTTTTTCATTGTTTCAGTTTTGTCCTTTCATAACTGTCATGCAGTAAATATCTGTGTCTCTGTGCAGTAAATAAAGTGTTTGCATGGTATTCGTGTACTGAAACAGTTTTTTATTACCTAATGCACTTTAATTCAGTTTTATTTATATAACTGCAAATTAACAACAAACAGTAGTCTCAAGGCCCTTTATATTGTGAAGTAAAACTAGGGTTGTTCCAGGGGACTTGTTTCTTAGTTGAGTAAACAAGGGAAAAAATGCAGTAACTGACTAGTCTCAAACTAAGAAACACTCAAATATCAAGTTACATTTTAGGACTGTTCACTGGACAATGTCAAAAACTGTCTAAACAAAGGCATTTGCAACCATTAATCGCATTCTTCAATAATGAGTCGCACTTTAACTGTGTGCCACCGCACATCGTGCATTATAAACACTGCACATCATACGCCAAAGAAGGAAGAACAAAACTTAAAATCAATTGAAGTTAAATTTATGAAAATGCGTTATTGCAAATAATGTTTACGCATCATTGAATATGAGAAAATTAACATCCAAAAAATAAATAATTAAGGCGCATTGTGCCGTGTGTTTTGAATGCTGCTTTACAATTTATGTCAATAAAAGTTAAAATCCAAAATGATAATAAAACAATATAATACAAACATCCATCCATCCATTTTCTTCCACTTATCCGGGGCTGGGTCGCCGGGCCGTAGCCTGAGCAGTGAAGCCCTGACCTCCCTGTTCCCCAACCTCCTCCTCCAACTTACCCCAATTCAGACTTCAGGGCTGGATCTCTGTAAAGCTACAATGTAACCTACCTAAGTGGCCAATGTTGTCACCAGCATTTATGCTTGTGTAGGTGCGTTGTGTGGGTTAATTAACGTGTGGTCATGTCCCAGAGTTTTACTCGCGCTTCCAGCTGACAGAAACATAAAATGCTGGGACTTTTTTTTCCCCTCCTGGGTCCCACTCTATGCTGTCGTCGCTTTTTTTTCAGTGCACACATTTGTCCCTCTAGTTTTTCCACTTCTTTGTGCAAATTTAGGGGAGTAGCTGGACATGCATGGAAGGAAATGATTGTGTTTCTCGGGAGGTGCGTTTCAAGTTACGTTATAAAGTTATGGCATTTTTGCACTACGACGTCAAGGCTGCAGCTCTATCTTGTGGCAGATGGTTACGGAACATTTAGGACAACCATTTACGGCGCCGTGCATCAATTAAAAGCTTAACAATTAGGCTAACTGACTAGCATATCTGTTACAGACTAGTGACAATAGCAACGATAAGTCATCCAGTCAACTAGTCTTGGACATCCCTAGTAGAAACCATACAGTAATTACAGAGAAAAGCCAACAGTCTACCCCTTGTGAGCAAGCTCTTGGTGACAGTGGGAAGGAAAAACTCCCTTTTAACAGGAAGAAAGCTCCATCAGAACAACGCTCAGAGAGGGGCATCCGCTGTGACTGGTTGGGGGTGATGGGCAGGAAAAAGGACAAAACACAAGCTGTGGAAGGGAGTCAGAGATGAATAATAATTTGATTAAATGCAGAGTGGTGTATAAACACAGCGAGTGAAAAGAGGTGAATGAAAAAGAAACAGTGCATCATGGGAACCCCCCCAGCAGCCTATGCCTATTGCAACATAACTAAGGGTGGGTTCCTGGTCACCTGATCTAGTTCTAACTATAAGTGTGATCAAAAATAAAGGTTTTAAGCCTTAAAAATAGAGAGGATGTCTGTCTCCCAAATCCAAAGTGGGAGCTGGTTCCACAGAAGAAGGCTCTTAAAGCTAAAGCTCTGCCTCCCATTCTACTTTTAAATAGCCAAGTAAGCCAGCAGTCTGGGATTGAAGTGCTCTATTGAGGTGATATGGTACTATGAGATCTTTAAGATAAGGTGAGTATTCAAGGCCTCAAATGTAAGAAGGATTTTAAATTCAGTCCCGGATTTAACAGGGAGCCAATGAAGAGAAGCCAATATGGGAGAAATATGCTCTCTCTTTTCCAGTCCCCCCAGTACTGTAGCTGCAGCATTTTGGATCAGCTGAAGGATTTTCAGGAAGCATTTAGGACAGCCTGATAATAATGAATTACAATAGTCCAGCCTAGAAGTCATAAATGCATGAATTAGCTTTTCAGCATCAATCTGAGACAGGATATTTCTAGTTTTAGAAATATTGCGCTGACTCAAAAAGGCAGTCCTACCTATTTGCTTGATACTGTATGTGCATTGAAGGACATATTCTACTCAAAAATGACTCCAAGATTTCTCACAGTGTTACTGGAGGATAAGGTAATGCATGATGTATGTTAGATTATTCTGGACAGGAAATTGTGTTTCTTTGAGGAATTCTGCACCTGCCTCCTGAGAGTTTTACAGTATATGATGGTGGCACCAACCAGCAGCACAAAGATGGCAACAGCTTATTTTCTTAAGTGGCTCTGATTGAAGTGCTGGCATCGGGTAGACAGACTGTCCTCCTTAGAAGGGGAAACAGAGGAAAGATGTAGAGAGGGCGATCAAGTTAGAAAGCACATGCAAGAGCAAAAAAGAGAGAAAGAGAAGTACATGGTTGATGGCCTGACGTAAGCATCTTTTCTTAGCATCCCTTTAAGTCTCTTCCTACAAGGACAGATGCCCAGTGCTGAGGGTGCAAACCTCTCTGTTACCTAACAGGAAGCTGCTGGCTGCCGTCACATTTCAGGCATGTGTGTGATAGCGTGATCACGTGTGTCCGTATATTGCATTGAGATGTTAAAGTCACTTTCATCCCATGCAGGTTTTCCAAATTCAAGGATATCTAAGTGTAACTATAATGGAGCTAGATGGAAATGTTGCTTATCTGCTGATTCCTATATTCAGAAATGGCTAAACTCAGCCTTCTAATTCATCTCAGATTAGGCCCAGGGCTGACATAATTAGTAGAGTCCCTGAACACACATCACACTATTGTTGATTGATTGGTACTACACTTTAGAACAGTTAGCTTTGTATCCAGGGATGTAATAGCAATAATGCTGATGTCTATTATTAAACCATTCTTCCTCATTCAGACTCTAATGGGATATGTTCTTGCAAATGAAATTATTGTGAAATTAAACTCATTTTGCTGGGAGAAATCCCCATGGGCACCTTGCAACCTGGAATTCCTCTTTAGCAAATACAACTATTCTCATTTCTGCATTGTCTACCCTCTAACCCCCCATTAAAGATTTATTCGAGTCAAATGGCTTTCCCACTTAACCCCTTGCAGACCTCTAAACCTCTGGATTCCTTTGCTTCCTGTAACAGTATGCATAAGGGTACTAGCAAGGAGTAGATTAAAGGCAGTAATTTTTTTCCCCGCATTTTTTTCCCCACTTTAATACAGCAACTAAGTACATGTAATGGGGAGGGGTATGGTGAGGCAGCTGACTCTACATTGTATATAAAAGTTGGACAAGCAACCCCAATGCTTCCTCTTTGTTTTAGGAATCTGCCATTTGATTCCAGATTAGCCATGTGGGGTTTTAATGGAGCCAAAACTGATAATACTTGGAAGAGAGGTTAACAGCCAATACTAGTGAGCTTGGTTAGCAAGCTGCTTCCATAAACTGTACGTCAGTACACTGATTCCTTCTAGTGTTAAGTGACAGACTAATTAAAATCTATAATTTCCCTCACCAAAACTGAATGTTAAAGTTTTTGGGTGGTCTTTACAACACAGCAGGCCATAATATTTGTCAAATAATTCTGTTACAAAGGCTCTTAAAGGCTCCATCACCACAAACACCTAGGAGCACCCCAGTTCAGTAACTGAAATTAGTGGAGTGAAGCTTAGGAAACAGCTAATGGCTACAACTGCCCATGTTAGCACACCTGTCATTCAAAGCATTCATGACCCTAACCCTGAAACATATGACTGAATGAGCATTTGGGTTTTCAGTCCACTCACAAAATTACTAATATAACATTAATCACAGCAAAATAACTCGGCTAACAGTGATTTCAGCCAACAAAACCAATCACTGATGGTTAGAAATCAAAGACTCTTTAAAATCAGGGACCCAACATTGTTGAAATTACAAAGCACAAGGGGCTTAATAAGCAGTTGCAGATACTGACTTGAATTTACTACAGTAAATCCTTGCAGTCTGATGTGCCCTTTCACCTCTAACCTCATTGGAGTACTCAAAAACAAGTGGATCTCAGACATTTCACATTTTCTGCACCGCTCACATTGCAGGCGTCCTCCCACCACTTTCTGCACCATCATACATGTGGAAGTGTGTGAGGAAGAGGAGAAGGGAAGATGAGGAGAGACGAAGGGGAGGAGAGCCTTTGATGAATAACTGCGGTACTGATGCTGACAGCACACTTCAGTAAGAGACCCTGTCTTTGTGTGTGTGCGTGTGTGTGTGTGTGTTTGTGCGTCACTGCTATATCTGTCTATCAGGCAAGAACCAGAGATCCATCAGTGCTGGTTCTGTTTTTGTCATATCTACTTTTAAACCAATTTTAACATTCATTCCCTACTATTTGAGGAGTTTTTGATGAATGGGAGTTTTCCACCATCCTGACTCTCGCGCTTTCATCATTGCACCCTTCTCTCTTTAGACTTGGGCACCGGCACTGGCTGACAATGAGCAATCTTGATTTTCTAATCTGTTCGCTACACGGGCCTGTTTTCCAATCTCTAACGCACCACTGATTCCTCCAAGAAACAAACACGCATGCCACCATGCTCTTTCTCCCTCTCTGTCTCTCTTTTGGCTCCAGGCTTGAACATTATTGCCGGTGTCCTCTCATTAGAAGGGGAGTGGGGACACATTTACCATCTTTGCCAGATTGAGCTTAGCAAATACAGCTTAAATTGGGGCTTCATTTCAAGGAAACATCCATACATCACCATCATCATCATCATCACCATCAGACTCCTTTCTGCATCTCCACTCTGTTCCTCCTTCTCCACACACAGTTTAATGATCCCACTATTCACTAAGCGTTTCCTTCATTAGCATTGCAGTAATGTCGCAGCCGGTGGGAACAGCGTATTGATGTTAGAATCTTATTCAGTACATCATAATAAGGTGCAGATAGTATGATTTTTTTCCCTGCTCAGGAGTACAAATCATTACCATTGCATCTGCAGGGGTTGCATATTACTGCCAGCAGCTCAGCGATTACTGACAAAACTCTCAAGTTTACTTTTCAAAACGAAGCTTTGTGTTACATCATTTTTATTTATGTATTTATTTTTTTAGGTTTCACTTGAATACACTGTGGCTGACCATTGAATGGAAAGGATGGAAAAGGTGTAACTCATGAGTGCCTCCATTGTGTAAATGCTATGCTGGCTGTGTTGTGCTCAGTCATGTAAAATTGACAATTAAAACAATAGATACTTGAGGTTTTCCCCCCTTGCATCACTCCAAAAAAGCAAAACAGCATCAGAGAGAATTAATTTATTTTTCTTAGTTAATGCAAACTTATATAAAACTACAGATTTTCAACAGTTATGCTGAATGTACTGAAAATACAGGCTGCAAAATCCAATCTCAAAGCAGTAAAATAACAAAGGCAGTTTAATGAAAATTTCACTCTTTGGAGAAAGTTTTGCTTACAGAATATTTTGTAGATTAGTGTCTTACCAAGAAGCAATCGCAGGAGCTAAAAAATGAAGGCAACTGCGGAGGTGCCAAAAACTGCAGTTCCTCTAGTGGCCACTTGAGGCTTACGCCAAAAACAAGTTAATCCACACATATTCATATTTTATTCATATTTTCCTCTTCATAGCAGTTGTACAGTAAGTAACTTATTTTAACATAATTTGTGCGTTTGGATTTTTTCAAGGCTTGTCTCCAGGTTTGTGCTTCAGATTTTTTGTGTGAAATTTCTCTTTGTTATTAGTTAGTTGTGGAGCACTAATTACCTTGCATGTGTGTTGTACTCATGCATTTTCAAATGGTGATTACTTAAAGATTCATCCTGTGGTACAAATATGATAATTTGTGGCTCAAAAAAAAATATATAAAAGTGGCCAAAAAAGCTAACTTTGAGTGCAGAAACCAGCAGGTGGTCTAACTTTAAGCCTTAACAAAATCCAGGGGGGCATATACAGTGTGTACCTGTATGAGTGAAGGAAGAGGTGACTGAGTGTAAAGCCAGATATTTACAGTAGTTCTGCATTTGTGTGTGTGTGTGTGTGTGTGTGTGTGTTTGCTAGAGGACTGTACACACATATGTGTCTTTGCATTAATTTAATTCCCATAATCCTTTTCTCTGCATAGCCTGGGAGGTACACAAATGTGTGATTCTAAACCTGGCTTTACCAACTCACTGCTATTCATATAGCATAAAGATTAAAGATGATATCAAGGTACTCCTGGGTCTCCTTTGTCACTAAGCTGTCTTCTCCAGACTATTTAACTGTGCTTTATGCAGCTTTTAAATGTCAAAAAGAAATTTACTGATGCGTGAAACATATTGTTGGACAATAGTTTCTAAGAAAAAAAAATGCAAAAAATTGTGGTGTGCTTATTGTTCATTTCTGATTTTTTTTAATTGTTCTTAGTGAGCTGGAGAACTAATTTCATGGCCATTTAAAAATTAAACAATAGTTTTACTTTAAGAGAATTCATTTGCAGCATCCAAATTATTACATTGTATATTAAATATAAACCAAGCAGAATACATGTTCAGAGCCTAGCATTATGGCGCCATTCTTCCTATTGTTATTAGATCACTGCAGTTCCAATGTGAATTTTTCAAATATAGAAACTGAATTAAAATAGGCGTATCCAGCAACTCATCTAAAGTTTGAAGTTAGTGTTTGATGCTGCTTAAGGGCGATGTTATACAAGAGCAGGAAACAGAGGGAAATAACAGATAAGGTTGATCAGATCTTTTAGGTTGACTGAGAACTATCAACAAGTTCCAGTATCCATGTAAGGGTTTAAACTGTGTTTCTGGTTAAAAGCATATGGATGCTATAAATGTATGGGACCGTGTGGCTTACCACTGTGGTGATACTGAGTAAGGGATAAGACAGAAATTCACTTACAGTAGCAGAGAAAAATGTGAGGTTGTTGCGACAGAGGAGGACGGGGAAAAGATGACACGTGAGCAGCGTAAGTGCCTGGCTGTGAGCAGAAATGAATGCATGTGCATTAGCCCAACCTGCACCACCTGGAAGCACTGCCCCCCCCCCTCGAGGCACCAGGCCAAAAACAGCACTGAGTTTTAATAGAAGATCAAAACAGAGGAGCAGTAGTGCGACCCCAGTTCACACCGCGCTGTACTGTACATTGATGGAAAATGTCCAGATGCAAAGGTCAGCAGTGGTTATGTAATAATCCCATTCTTTCTGCACATGTGTGTGTGTACGCACACACGTCTCTATATTTGGCAGCAAGACATCAAAAAGGTAGCAGCTCTGGGACTCCAGCTGGACTCATTACTAATTCACAACAGTGGGGGGATTGGATAACTGCATGCTGTCACAAGTCATCTGGAACACATGCATACACATCTTTCTCTCCAGGAGCTTTTGTGTGTGTGTGTGTGTGTGTGTGTGTGGGTGTGTGTGTGTGTCTTTGAATATGTCAGAAAGTTACTCACTCATGTCCAAATTGCACTTCAAAAATGTAACCAGCAGGGGGAGAGCTCAAAAATAGCTGCAAGCAGCAAACGTTTACCTGTGCAGTTTTACATTAAGAAAGAGATACAGTATGTTTGATGTGGATGTAGTCAGTTCATTACATTTATAAAAACACAAGTAAAAATCCAAGTCCAAGATTCTTGGGAATTATGTTACATCACAGGTTGGCTGCATTAGTAGAAAAATAAGCAAATCCATTATAATAAGGAGAGCTAGTCACCTTGTCACTCTGTCTCTTTACTTTTTTGGAGTCTGATTTTCCCCTAATTTTATATTTTAATATAGACTGGGCACGTACATTTCCTACAAATTTAGACAGAATTCCATATTCCCATAGACCCTCATTTTGTGGAGATTCAAGATTCCTACTAGTTATAACATCAGTATTTATCAAATGTATGATTTTATTTATAAGATATATTCTAGTTAAGACATCTCTATTTTCTTAAATTCTTTGCTGGTGGAGGTTAATTTTACATAAAGTTTAGGGGTTGTAAATTATGGAATGTTTCCTTCCTTGCTGTTAAAAATAGGTTCCTCTATACAGCCCCAATTCCCAAAAAAAGCTGGTAAAATGTAGATAAAAATAGAATTCAATGATCTGCAAATCTCATAAACTCCTATTTTATTCATAATGACATAGAAAACATATTGACCTTTTAAACTGAGAAAATGTACAACTATAAGAAAAAATAAGGTCACTTTGGATTTGATGGCAGAAACATGCTTAAAAAAAGTTGGGACAGGCCATGTTTACCATTCTCTCCTTTTTTAACGACAGTCTGCAAATATCTTGGAAATGAGGAGAGCAGAAGCTGGACTTTTGGTAGCAGATCTGTGTCCCAGTGTGGTCTGATATAGAATCCTAGCTGGTCAGCAGTTTTGATTCATGATGCTCCAAATGTTTTCAGTGGGTGGAAGGCCCGGACTGCAGGCGGGCCAGTTCAGCACTCAGAATCTTCTACTATGGCACCATGCTGTTGTAGATGCTATAGCAACAATGGACACGTCATTATCAGAACTGGACCACAGAGCAATGGTAGCCTAGTCTGATGAATTATGTTTTCTTTTACATGATGTGAATGGCAGGTGCATGTGTATTGCTTAGCTGGGGAACACCAGGAGGAACTATGGGAAGAAGGGAAGCCGGCAGAGGCAGTGTGATGCTTTGGGCAATGTTTTGCTGGGAATCCTTGAGTCCTGCCATCCATGTGGATGATACTTTGATGTGCACCACCTACCACCTAATCATTGTTGCAGACCATGTACACCCTTTCATTCACATGATAATGTGCCCTACCACAAAGCAAAAATGGTTCAGGAATGGTTTGAGGAGCTCAACATTATGTTTGAGGTTTTAACTTGGCCTCTGAATCACCCAGATCTCGATCCAATCGAGCATCTTTGGGATGTGCTGGACAAACGAGGCTATACTATGGAGGCCCCACCTCGCAACTTGCAGGACCTGAAGGATCTGTTTTTTTTAATATCTTGGTGCAGATACCACAGCACACCTTCAGGGTCTAGTGGAGTCCATGCCAGGATTGTTTTGGCAGCAAAAGGGGACCAACACGATATTAGACAGGTGGTCTTAATGCTATGCCTTATCCATGTAAGTAGAAATGAGTCCCACTGTTAAGAAAATGTCAGTCATGATACAAGTGTTGGTAATTTTGCCTTCACTCAGCATGGAAAATTATATTCTGAAGAAATTACAGGATGTTTTTTTCCCCCGTTTGATAACTCAGGCATCCCCGGAAAAGTTTCAAAATCCATTTAAGCAGTCATAGCAATTTTACCAGCATTGTTAAACAATAAAATAAACAGCATTCATACTGAAACACCTCTGCTCTCATACTTGTCCTTCAGATGGTCTTTTCTTCATCAAACAACCAAGCGAGTGAAAGGTGACACGGGAGCAGACAGCACGCCATGCTTGCTCCATCGAAAGGAGCTCACAGTTTGACTTTTACAAAATGATGACGCAGTGGCTTTTGACGTGTCAGTGCTGAATGGGGCGACCGCTCTGAATAGCGCTCATCAGATGTGATTGTTGTGCAAAATACGGTGAAATGAGGCTTAATTGCAGCACAGTTAATGTTTGGTAATGAACCCTGCAAATATGAAACCACCGCTTCACAGGAATCACTCTGCGCAGTAAAAAGAGCTGCATTTTGTCTTTGTGCATGTTTGACAAAGACGGAGACCAAATCAGTTTTCATTTGAATGTTCAAGAAATGGAACTTAGTAGGTGCTTTTGACAGGTGGGAAATTTTTTTTTCATTCCACTAATTTCATACTTGCTGGGTTTGTAAATGCTTTTTTGATGTACTTCACTGTATAGAGCCATTAGTTTGTCTTAGCCTGAAAAGATAAAGACAAAATATAAGCACGGATGCTAATGGTAATAACTGACTGCTTAATACTGAGGGATGCATTTAGCCACATTGGAGCTGGTGTGATTTGGCAGCCATTTCTCGGGCTGATGCTGTCTGCTGCCAGCTGACTTCTGGCAAAGTTACTCTGCAATTTGCACCTTATCAACTCAACTCACTAATGAGTGTGTGTGTTGAGCCAATATTCAATTAAAGTCATAATCAGCCCCAACTGAAATGACTGAAAATGACAACAGAAAGTCTGAATGACAATTAAACACCGTCATTAAACATACATTATGGAACACAAATGAAACAGCGAGAAGGGGCTGGAGAGCAGCTTATATGTAATGGTGATTGAGCTGGTGTCAACTGGAATCCATTACTAGTGCCATTAAAAGGCGTCTATTGAAATGCTTATGGGAAGAGGGAGAAAACAGATCAGTGGCTTGAACAGCTAAAGCTTGTGAACAGAGGAAGGGGAGGGCATTGTAGCATAGTTAGTTTTGTTTTCACAGTCGGGGATTATGGGGCTTGTGTCATTGGGGAAAAACCACTGGAGCTTTATATTATATGCACTCATAAACACTCTCTGCTTTAACGAACAGCAAGAACAGGAGGCCTAATTTATTATACAGTCATCGCTACAGTAAACAAACACACACAACCTGTTTTGGTAACAAGGAGGATGCTGCATGGCTTACAGGACCATAACATTAAAAACATGAAAGATTATCCATCCATCCATTTTAAAACTCTAGGTAACCTCACCAGAGAGAGATTAAGTAACTTTTTTTTTTTTTTTATTTTTTGAAACAAAATGCAAATAAACATTTTGTTTTTTTTTCTTTATAATAATCT
>VUQK01012599.1:0-20964 GCA_015106715.1 Bujurquina vittata
GGGGGGGGGGGGGGAAGGAGGAGGGGGTGTACAGAGACAGACACACAGGCATGGTGAAAGGTGAAAGAGAGGAAAAACAGAGATAAAAGTAAATTAAATGGTGATAATGGTAACCATTCTGGTCACCATTACCCAGTGCATGGTTGACCTTTGTCCCTTATTGACCCCCCTGAAGGAGATACAATGCCTGTGACTAAATCATCCCTTCCCCTCCTCCTGCTGGGTGACCCTCCTTTTGTGCAGTAAACAGAGAGTTATGGGGAGTCCATTAAGGCTGAACAAAAGCCACTCAGGCGATACACGGGGAGAGGTGAGAACAAGAAGCAACCGAGCAGCTACCGTATGAGCAGCATCTTTCCAGAGCGGTCTGCTGCTGCTTTCTTGTTATGTCTGGGCTCATATCGATCCCCTATCTCCACTTCTCCCAGCCTGTCACACTGATACAGCTTCACCTACCATTTCTCACTTTCACCACTTACTTGCCTCCCTCCCTCTCTCCTCCCCATTCATCAGCCTCCTGTAGGTGAATATCACTCACATAATCCTGAATTTTAGGCAGCTGCAGGCTGCAGGAGTACACACCTTTGTTGTACATGTTGGTGGGCACCTGGACGACACTGAGGCTCAGGTTGACTGAGAGGTTGTTGAAATGGTCATTGGGCTCCAGGATGAACTCTCCTCCCAGCTCCACATTATTGCCCTCATCATCCACTTCATTGATCAGCACAGCATTGAAGTACTCATACTGAAAATAGAGCAGAAACAGCAATTAGACATGCAGGTATGTTAACTAAAACTCACAAAGACAGAGAGAGAACCATTATTGCATGCACAAGAAAATGATAACAATATTTATCTTCATAATTAAAAGTCATTTGAGGGCAATGCTCTCCAATTCTTACACATACTGAAAACAGAACTAAATTCAAAAATCCTTGAATGTCAAGCAAATGTTAAGTTGGAGTATTTTTCATATAAAGCTCGTTTTGTGCGTGTAACTGAACTGATGTGTTTTACTGCTCTTTCACTAGCACTAAATATAAGATATGATATTTACTTCCCCTTAAATATCATATCTCCTTCCACTTTTATGCTGATGATGCCCAAATCTATTTTGTCCCTGAAAGGAAATGATGGCAGCTCATTAAAAGTGTTCAAAAGCCCAAAGCCTGGATGGCTTTAAATTTTCTAAACTTTAATGAGAGCAAGACTGAGGTCCTGGTACTTCGACCCAATCATTCCTGAAGTGCTTCAAAATTGGAACTGGGCCCACTGGAGGCTTATCTTAAACACACTGTAAATAACATTGGTGTGAAAATAGATGGTGATTTAAAACTGGACAAACAGATTAATTCTGATATGAATTCAGATTTTCACCAACTGAGGCGTCTTTCTAAGGTCAAGCCCATTGTAGCTTTTAATAGTTTCCAGAGAGTCGTACATGCTTTTATTACGACTCGACTTGTTTATTGTAATGCCCTCTATACATTGGTGTGAATTTTCACGACTTCACGACTGGTCCAAAATGCAGCTGCTCACCTTCTTACCAAAGCCCCCAAAATGGAGCATATGTCCCCTGTTCTGGCCTCCCTTCATTGTATGTTTTATGATTTCAAGATTTTCTTGTATGTCTTTAAATCCTTTATGGTTCCCTCCATCATATCCTGCTCAAGGTCACTGAGCTCTGCTGACCAGTTACTCCTCAGTGCTCTAAAAACTAGACATGAGCATGGAGGCGTCAAGCTTTTTCAGCCATTGCCCCTGAATTGTGGAATAAGCTACTCCCTCATGTTAGACTGGCCCCACCTTGCATGTTTTTAAAGAACGCCTTAAAACTCATTTTCATTCTTTGGCTTACAACTCACTACAAGACTCATAAGGAACATTTACAGCTAGCAAAACCTTCTTCAGTGGTCATATTGTTGTTGACAGACTCGAAAGGAACCGGTCCTTTGAAGGATTACATCAAAGCCCAAACAAAATGACATTTGTAAATGCGTGCTCAGTCTACATCTGCAGGATCCAAAGCAGACCATAAAACCAAAATCAGGCATTGGAAAGGAAAACATGACACAAATGGAATAATAAAAGCAGACATTTCTAAAGCAGAGTGTAGCCAGCACAGTTATATACATATATATATTTCCCAGTTTGTCAAAATGTTGGCACTGGATCTGCAAAGGGGACTTTGAGTAAAAATCTGCCAAAAGTGAAGCCCAACAATTTGTCTGTCCTGTCCTTCACTGCCTGCTGCTGCAGGAGAAAGACTAACTCATCCTGTGTGAGCGGCCTCTCTGTGGCCTCTGGTCCTTATTGTCTGCACTAGGAGAAAGAGAGAGAGAGAGGGAGGAGGGAGAGATGGGTGATGGACTCTAAACCATCCCTCCTAGGAGGAGGAGGGGGGGGGAAGCGGGCATCACCATCAAGCAGCCTCTGACAGCTCATACCACGCCTGAGCAGCTCTCTGACGAGCTGTGGTGGTGGGGTGGGGGGAGGCTGCGGAGGGGGAGAGAAACGTGCACCCTCAGCAGAATTGAGTGCTGTAGAGAGGCACGTTAACCACCAGGGTTATTACTGTAGAGCAGGCCATGGGACACTGCAGCTCTCCGAGACGGCCCACTGACTCTTACACCACTGCAGTTAGCTGTAGGCCTTACTGCAGAGCGCTGCCCTCCATTACAAACAGCTGGGCCTTACTGTATAAGCAGCCTCTGTAACCAGAGATATCAGGTGTCACTAAGCTTTACCCTAATCTTCACATTACTCTTATCATATGGAACTTAAAACGAATCTGTTTTAAAGCTTTTGCTTTCTGTGATGCAGTGGGTGCGACTGTTCGTGGAGGCGTGCTGTTTATGATATGAAGGTAAAGGTAAAGCAAAACACTGTAAGAAATTCATTTACAATATTGCTTGAGACGATTTAATTATGTCGCATAGTTTTGTATGAGTGTGATTACAACAAAGTGTGAGTGAATTTACAACAAATAAAAACCGTGGTAAATATTTTAAATATTCTTTAATGCAGTGTTTAAGCATCAGAAGTAGAAAGTTAACAATTCCTCACAAAATCTAATGCTAAAAGTATTTTGAAGAACATACACAAAGCAGGACTTTTTGTTGTCTTAATGATTGAAGAAAATTAGAGCCCACATACAACAATTTTGCTGATGTGTCCAGTTATATATTTGTTTAAGGTGATATAGATGAATTCTAAAAGAATGATCTTATGAGCAACTTTCAAAGTTGCTCATTTTCAATATTTAAGACTTTCTTTTAGGCCTACTGGAAAGAAGAACACTAAACTAAAGCGGGAAAAAATGTAAATGAATTATGTACAAACAAAGTTTCCTTTACGCCATCAGACCCAATCTGCACACCCTTGAGCTGCAGACTGTCCTCAGGTCAGCAGAAAACATCCAACTGTCCTGAGACAAAGCAGCTGAGATAGGAACAGGCAGCTTATCTCACCGTGGTCAGTGAAATGGTGCGTGAAAAATGTGTGGTGTCAGAGGAGGCGAGGTTGGCTGAATGATGCCAAGAGGAGCACTATAATGACATCACATCATTACCGCAGGTGGATATTGAATTTTCCTTATTATTTTTTATGGCCTTTAAGATGAAATGGCTGTGTGATAGGCCTGTGTTGTATACTGATAACTGCCAAGTGCTTGGAACAATAGAACAGTCGTTATCTAAGAGTGTGCGACAGTTTACGTGCACCAATGCAACGATAAGAGGATCAACCAAAAAATAATAATTCTTCAGATATTTCAGGAAACAATGTCTGTGACTAAAACATAAAGAATGTAATCGATGCTTGTGAGCTTTATATGCATGGACTCCAGGTTAAAGGACACAATATTTATTCTCCACTGTATTGTATTGGTCATATGTTTCCTTTAAGGTACAGTAGCATCTCTCCCTCCTGCTATGGTGGTGTGAACAGCAAAGAAATGGACAGGGAACAAGGTGACAGAATGTATTCATATGATGTAAATGCTTCTATTAACTGTAAAGTGCTCCAGTTATTTCAGTGTTTTGTTGCTCGAGTGGGTTTCCAATCTACAGCCATGAAAGTGAAACAATGCGCCACGCAAAAGAGTTTAATTTATCTTTGTCCAGTGGACTGAGAGAGAGAGAGAGAGAGAGAGAGAGCAGTAACAAACGCCAGAAATACTGCATTCCCTCTGCAGAGACCAAGGAAGCTCAGCGCGCCCTGGAAATCCGCAATGAGAGCCGCTAAATAATGTCCCCAACAAAGCCAGAGCGCATATCCTCTGAAGTATAATTAAATCTAGAAGGACTTGTCTCTTTCCCTTTTTCTTTCTGCTTTAACCTACAGGCCGCCCTGTAATGAGCTGCCTTACCTGGGGGTAAAAAAAAAAAAGTCGGTACTACAAAATATTATCCTGTGCACTACAACCTGCAGCCCGTAATTGTTCTAACAGAGAGTGAAACAGAGCTTAATCTGCGCTGCGTTGTAGTTAGTGTAAATCACAGTATGGAAAAAGTTGAAGGCGCTGCAGCAGCACAGAGGAGCCATAATTAGCCTACATTTAAAAAACAGGGTGAGTTATGAGAGGATGGCGCCGCAGCCTTCAGTGTGTGAGGCATTACTTACCAAAGAGACATTAGGTATCAAACGGCTGACAGGACGTCAGAGTGAAGGACGCTGCCAACGCAATTAAAGACTTTTAGGGCCTATTACCCTTCTCTCACCTTGCAGCCGCTCCTCCCCGGACCAACTTCAGAAAAATGATTAATCGTGGTCCAGCACATTGGCACACCACTTTAAAAAATCTCCCTCCTTTCTTTTCTTTTCTTTTGTAACCTCACCTGCAGGTCGGGATTATCCTCATGCTGATGATGCGCTTCTTCTGCCGCCTCCACCAGCCGCTGAGAGGAGGAAAGGGTTGGTTTATAAGAGCAGGACTTAAAATATGCTTCAAATATAAAAGCTATTCCGTTCCTACACGGATCACTGTATGCAAAGAATACCTGTGAAGACACTGAACATAACTTTGCGCAAAACTAGCTCCGAAGCTTCGAGACTTCCACAAATTTCCCCAGAGGTTTTTGCACTCTGCTTCCCCGCCTCAGACTTGCTGTTTGGATGTTGCTCTGCTCCTCGAGTATTTCCAAAGCGCAACAAATGACATTTCACCAAAGAGGAACATGATCGAGGACCGTGGCGTTGCTTTAAATTAAATCTTAGAATGAAACCGACAGCATGTGAAGCTTTCTGTGCGCACTGTCCAGAACTTACGCAAATGATATGTTCTCAGAATGCAGTCAATTAATTCTTGGCAACCCTAACAGCATTTTATGTTTTTTTTTAAAGTACATCAAATATAGGCCACTGCAGCAGAGGGCAGCTGAGGAATGATTGATGGAAGCAGCCTGGAACGGGATTTTTGATGCCGTTCACCAAAGCTGAGCTGAGCTGTAATAGCGCGATTCAGAAAAATATGCTTGACTCCTGGTTTCCGGGGAAACCGCAGGTAAGCAGGTAATTAACATCTGTCACATGTGTCAAAACAAACTGCTATATAAACACAACTGGGGCGGTTTCCGCCGACTCCTGAGGACAAATTCAATTGACCCCATAGCGAGTATAGTGGTGTCAGCACTCAGCGAATAAAAGCAGCAGGAAATAGGTTAAATCTATTTATTTTTTAATTTATTTATTGGGACGAGAACACCTGTAGTAAGCCCGTGCAAAAATGTCATTTTTTCAGTGCACACTGCAGCGGTCAGACAGTCCACCTTCAACACTTTATTGCGAGACATGCGTCGTTTTTCAATTTGGAGCAAAGCGATGACGCAGTCACTGAGATTTATCACACATGTGCTGATCCAGACTTAAACCTGAGACTGGATTTGTTTCTACAAAATAACATTTCCGTCTTATTTATTTATTATTTCTATTTTCCATGCAACGTTCAGCCACACTCTAAACCGACTAATACCTCACAATCCGGCCACTTTTATTACATCAAATCTGTGTATCAAGTGTCACTTATGGCCCGAATTGTCATAAATTATCGCACACACGGGACAAGGCGCAGGGAGATAAACCTTATCATTTCCCAGCAGTCCGTGCCAGGCGGAGCATTAAAATGGTTACATGCGCCTGTGCGCTGAGGACGCAGACAGGCTGCTGCTGTGAGGCTGCCTCCACCTCAGGCCCAGGCTGTAACTGATTAGATTCAAGACCATACTCGAGATCCACGTAATCGCTCAAAGTTGCTCTCAGATTAGAGACTTAAGCTTTTTTTTCCCAAACGTGCGCACAAGCTTTATTAAATATATAAATGCGAATAAAAAAATAACAGGTAAACCCAGCCAAAATGCGATTTTGCCTGAATCGCTGTTAGGGCTGTTTTTCGTGTCATGGGTGTGAAAAAAGAAAAACAATTAAATGTCAAAACTCAATGAGCTAATGAGCACGTGAGCATTTTAAATACCCTTACTTCAGAAAAAAAAATTACACATCCTCCCCTTTTTCTGATGTCACCCCTAACCACGCCCCAAATCATTTAAACGCATGCTCTTATCCGCTGAAACAAAATAAAATGAATAAATATATTAAAGCATAACAAGTTTTTTTTTTATAAATAAATGAATAAATAAATAATAGTTAAAAATGACCTACCCTTGTTGCTTCAGCTTTTCTCCGGAACATTTCCTCCATCTTCACAGCCAAGCTCTTGACCACTTTCATACCATCAATCTCTTCCACTCTGACTGACTTTTCAAATTCTTTATATTTCTGAAAATAACCAGATTAATAAAGTGTGGCACTGACAGGGGAAAGAACTACATGTCCTGTAACACTGGAGAACATACTTTAAACTTAATCAGATCTCATGTTTGATTAACCCATTAATTAAATCTTACTCAATAGGACAAGGGGAGAGAAATTTCAGTAATTAACGTTTTTGGTGTGTGTATTCCTTAAAATATTTAACCCTTATTGTTTCACAGCATCCTGTCTAGAAAGGAGGGAACAGATAAACACGGTTTATAAGCTTTCAGCAGTTGTCTGACAGGCTGCATGCAGCCAGTCTCAGATGAACACCTGATAAAATCCAGGCTGCAACACAGAATGACTGATGGTCTTTATCTGGTCTCAGTTATTGGCTGCACATGCCGCATCATTCTCGCTGATTGGCTGGAGATGGCCATGTTGGGTGGCCAGGGGGGTGGGGCTTGATCTGAAGGCTATGCATGGTAAGAGGGTAATTGAAATGGAGTCAAAGCACAGAAGAAAGATAATAACGTGTCAAGCTTGGGCGACTCTGGGTAATGAACTACACCTCACATAATGCTGATTCTGCTGGATGCACAGGACCTCCAGTGATACAGAACAAAGCCCGTCACAGCTCGGAGGAATATAACATTACATAATCCCACACCTGCCAGCCACGCACACACAGACACACACATGCATGCCAAGTAAAAACAAAAAGCCTGATTCTCCCAGACTATCCAGTCAGCCACTTTATGCACACATCCAGTAAGCTTATCTCTAAATAAACATGCGCCACTAAAGGCTCGTAGCACGTTCAAAGGCATTACATATTACACGCACAGGACATACAAAAAACACACACAAACCAGTACATGAAGCGACAAATTACCTACTGAAAGGAAGAGTGTGGGCTTGCAGTGGAGCAGAACAGTTCATTTCACGCCTGTCCTCCTCACCCCAGCACCCTGAGCCCCCAGTTCCCCCCCAGGCCCCCACCTTTCTACCTCCCATCCCTCCAGTCATCAAGTGGAGGTTAAGCCCCATCCATCAAAAACACTCATCACAATTATTGATTAGAGTAATGACCAATGCAGGAGTGCTGGGAGCCGGAAGAGCCAGTCTTTCCCCATCTTTGTGAAATCGGGTAAATCACCATAAAAAGCATCTAATGATCAGCCTTAATGACCAGCCCCTAACGACCCGTCAGTTCCCTCACAGCTCACTGCTTTGTGCTGACTGGCTCAGTACAGCTCTCTCCAGTTATGCGTCCATGAACAGGAACACAAGCAAAGTGCTTACACACGGACAAAGAAAAAAAAAGCAATCTGCAAAAGTTTTTTTGTTCACAGAACAAATTCAGAATTGGCAAGAAATGGAAGGACATAAAAGCAGTGCTTCACTTTCCACCACACGTTTGAACTTGAATTAAAAATGCGTCATTGTCACCTCAGAGCAAGAGGATCCTAGGCTCGGACCCTGAAGTCGTCTTCTAATTGCAGTTTGAACGCTCTCTCCATGCTTGCGTGGACTCCCCCTGGGAAGTCCGCCTTCTTCCCAGCCTCCAAGGCAGGCAGGATTCTTAGTCCTGCTGCTGCCCTTGACTGAGGTACTGCCCTCAGAGCTGGAATTGACCCCTGGACGTGGCGCTGTTATAGCCCACAACTCCTAAAATAGTAAGACAGATAAATGCTGAGTATTAGTTAGAGTCATGCATGGATTCATGCAGTTACTTAACAGGAGACAAGTAAAGGTTATAAACAGTGGACGGGGGCGATCACAGTGTTCCGGCCTAAGCCTGAATACTGTGAATGCCTGCCATGTGATTTCAATAGCAGGAAAAACAAGAACACTGTAATGCAGTCCGGTACACCACTTAGTAATTAAAAGAACACCTCTCACATCTAGGATGGTGTTCCTGCAGCCTTACATAAATATTACAAGGTTTGACTAATTTTTTGCCACATATATTAAAGCATCTCTTCAATATGACACCACCACAAAGTACAGCCCGACAATATATTAAACAAAAACTGAAGATTTTAACTTTGGCTGTGCAGTACTGGCGAGCACCTTCATTATACCACATTATGCCATATTTAAGGGAGGGACAGCAGGTGGAGAAAGGAGCTAAATGTCTTATACACACTCAGAAAGTTGCTCAAAAAAAGTTCCTTGCCAGTTTAGTACAGCATCCATTTAGTCTGGCTTAACTGAAACTGCATGTACAGCCCTTCGACACACAGAACCCCTTAGCTCATTAAAGGTGTTACAAACTGATTTTATTTCTTTGTATCTGTATAACCGTTTTAGTCCCAGTTGAGATGAATCAGTAGTTAGAAGACAAACTAAATACGTGTGAGAATGTGTACAAGAGAATGAATACAGCCATAAAAAACACAGAATGTCCGAATGGAATATTAAAGATGATAAAGAGACCGCATTTTATTTTCCTAAATGTGGGGCTTTGTTAGTGCGATTATACACAGTTATATTCGCGTACTGGGTGCCTGTACTTGTACTTAATCATGTCTTTTCTATAAAACAGCCTCACTTATGGAGCAAACCTTAAAGTCGAGTTACCGCAAATCTTTTATTCTATTTTAAAAATCTCTTTACTGCTACATAAACCTTTTTATTTTTTTTTATCTTTTGAAATATTTGCACACTGTGCTTTAAACCTGTGCAGTTATTCTGCATTCATGCAGAGCTCCTCCAGCTGTTTACCTCACAGTCTCTGATGTGGTCTCTTTGAAGGGAAACGTACAGTTCCCCATTCACCCTGAGTGAACACTGACCACCTTTTTACACCTGAGGCCTGTGAATACAGCGCACACCTCTGCCATCAAGTGGTCAGAAAGTTAAATCTACTGCACTGGATCATCGCTCATTCTCTGGAGGTTTCACTTGTTCATCTTGTCACTCCCTTACACCCTCTGTCAAACTCTGCCACACTTATTTAATTTGTCCCCTTGTCACAATCATATCCAGAGGTTGAAACTCTTGACTCCAGAGAGTTAACTGGA
Source organism: Bujurquina vittata (assembly GCA_015106715.1). Classification (NCBI taxonomy): domain Eukaryota; kingdom Metazoa; phylum Chordata; class Actinopteri; order Cichliformes; family Cichlidae; genus Bujurquina; species Bujurquina vittata. The sequence continues at coordinate 9,780 of VUQK01012599.1, forward strand.
GAGATGAGATGAGAGAGGAATCAGAGTCACGGTTAATGGGCCGTATCATGAACAAATACACACACACACACACACACACACACACATACAGAGAAACCCAAGCTCTTCCAAGCACACCTGAGTCTCCTCCAGAATAACGCATCAGCATTCAGCTGAGACACGGAAATGTCTCTGCAGTCATTAGATAGCATTACAGCATACAATGGGGTGTAACTGCATTCAGACAAAGAGAAAATGCATCCGAGTTACAATAAAAAAAGAAGACTAAAAATGAAATATACCTTTTGCAGTAGCTGGGATCCTGAATATTTTGCAGATATTGATTTAATTTCTCCCCCAAATGCAGAGGCCCAAAGCTTAACGCTGAGAAAAAAGATAGAAAGAGACATGGCAATTCAGCCAACGGTTTCCTGCATAAAAAGGAAGAATTAAAATGTAACAAGAAAAGAAGATGAATTAAATGAAGAAGGAAACATTTAGAGCATATCACTCAAAATGAAACATTAAATTCCTTTTATCTATCAATAGCTGTAAACATTTTTAGCTTCATTTATGGACTGATCAGTCGGAAGATTATTGCCCTAATCTTCATTTTCTCAAAATATTACACTGTCATTATGTATACTTTTGTTGTTTAACCTTCTTCTACGACACTGAATAACTCTCCTATGTGGCAGCAAAATGCTGCACTGTGAATCCTGAACTAACATCACTGCAACGGACAAACTTGCAAATTTTTTTTCAAGAACGCGGCCTGATATAAGAATTTTAAAAAGCCAGTGAATCAACATATACGTGCTAAAAATGACTTTGTAGTTATGTGTTGCAGATGAACTGTCTCCATGTGCAAAGCAAACTTTGGGGAAAAGACGCTTCCTATAGAGCTTCCCAAATATTTCTCTAGAACCCAAAGAGGGAGAATTTTACCTGATTTTTATTTATTTGGAAAATCCGTTTGATTCATTCATTTTTAGTGACTTGAACTTCCAAGGAAGAAAACTGTCCTAATATTTTAAAAGGAACACAATACAGATTTTTGACACTTTAACTTAAACATTAGCGAAGTAAGGGTTTACCTGCAGTGAAATTTGGGTTTATTTACACCTTACATCCAATTTTGAATTTTCCAAAGTCTTTTATTAGACATTTTCTGACAAATGGAACAGTAAAAATGTTTTGTAATTAAAGTAAATGAGATTTTATTAAGTCTCTATAATCTGCTACAAATAAAGCTACAAACAGATATGATGAAGGAAAAATAAAGCACCTGCAGCTAAACAGTTACTGTGGACATTACATTTCTAGATTAGACTTGTATAAGAATGAATGATGATTTCTGCTGTAACCAATAACAGTTTTTAAAGGTATGTTTTTCTAACGAAGACTATAAAAATCAGAAAATATTTAAAATCACCCCATAAGAAAATAAATACTCCTATAAAAATGTCTTATTTTAGCAAGAACAGTGGCGAGCCGAATTATATATTTTAATATTTCTACATGCATTAACAACAAATACATGTGAAATTTGGATAAACTGACAGAACTTATTGCAATTAATATTTAGGTCTTTTGAAATTGAGCTCTTTCAGTTATATTGATATTCCTTAACCTTATTTGAGTTTTTACATGACTAAAATTACATCTGTAGCCAACCAGTAAATGAAGAGACTCCCAGCAAGGATCTGTGGTTAAACAGAACTCCATTTGGCAGAAACAAAACCAAGAACACAAAGAGGCAAGCAGCAATTTCAGAGATCTCTCCTGCAAAATATGCTTGTTGCAAAATCGACACATTTGATATGAATTCAAGTTGCAGAACAGTTTCTCACTCACACTGACAGAGGGATCCCTTGCTGGGACCCTACCACCTCTACCACATTCAAGCCGACGAAGATCCAGAGCAAAAGGAAGCTGGCGCTACACACGTGGGAGAACAGGATCCTCCAGTTTCCCCGCATCTCTGGAAACTCTGTGCGTAAAATATCTGTACAGTAAAATCCAGACTGGGCTGCTCGACCCCGCTGCACCTTCTCAAGCCCGCGCTACTGCCAGCACGTATCCTACTGTACACGATTGTATAGACGAGAGGGGGGGGGTGAGGGTGTGTGTGAGAGAGAGAGAGAGAGAGAGAGGCAGAGAGAGAGAGAGAGAGAGCATCACACTCCAGCTCGCCTCTCCAACCCTCTCTGCTTCACTGCCTTCTCTGAAAATGGAACTCCCCACCATCGCCACACACACACACGCGCACACACACACACGCACACACACTTACTCGGCTCTCCGGTGCAGGAATCACCAAACGCGTTTGTTCGCGAGAAAGCCTGAAAAGCTTGGAGAGGACAGCACTTCTAACGAGCAAGACTTAATGCGCTTTCCTTTCCATCTTCGCAGAGCAGCATACAGGTGTGCTGAGCTGCAGACACCGGGCACGGTGCGTCTGTTTTCCCCAAACGCGCACGTCTGCAGGTCAACGGAAAATGTCCTAAAGTTGTGCCATTATTGCTGACGCAGCAACATAACTGTACACGCTCGTTGCCTCCAATCTTCAGTAAGAAGAAGGCAATTACGTGGTGTATGATGTATTTTCTTTTATTAAATAAGTAAAATGTGAATTCTTTGATGCGTCTGAAGGGACATTGCTCACGTAAAATGGCTCTGCGGGCAATAATGAGACTGCAGATGTGATGAAAGCTTCCGCACCGGCAGCAGCACAACAAAAGAAGAAGAAAGCATTCGTTTGGTTTGGGGAAGGGCAGACTGATACTATCGAAACAACCACAAATTAAAGAGAGACACACTAATGGGGAACCATGGAGAAAAACGCTCATCTGTGATTGGATTAAATACTGCCTAATTAATCAATTATGGTCACCCAGCAGTAACTTCTTTCCTAAATGTCACTCCCAGGAGTTGTGAATAAGCTCCTCTCCTGTGGAAGTGATGAAAGTGCAACTAAATGCCGCAGAATTAAAGTGTTGGATTGTGCGCAGTTTGCAGTCTGTTCAGTCAGGCCAAAAGATGTCCCCATCGTCCTGCACCTTAAAGGCTGATTAGGAAGCGATAGTGATGTCAAGGCAGCAGGCGGCTTGATGCGGCATGCCTCCCCTTGCACCCCCTCCCGTGCCACCATCTCCTCAGCAGGAATCGTGTTTCGACTTGAGGCTTTTATTAGTTTAGTAATTGCATCGTACATCAAAGTTGTGAGGAGCCTCTACTGCCTGGGATGTGTCGATAAGGCGCCCGCATGTTGGATGACGGACAGTATCATCCAGCCTGACCGCCCGCTCAGCTCCCAGAAGGCTTTAATTAAGTAAATAACAGCAAATAAAAGCTGTCGTTATACTTAAGGTCTTCTAGTTTTATCGAGCCAGTGCAACACGCAACTGTAGCTCAAGCTGTCCTTGTGCCATGGTTTGAGGTGTTCATGCATTGAATTCACAGACTAAATGTCTTTTGACCTCCAGCCGCACAGTGCTGCTTGGGTGTATTTCAACACATCTTGTTATAGTCACTGATTTGCTGCAGTGTTTTATGTAAAACACTCTACAGAGCTGACTTATCCCAAGGTCTTCTTTTAGCATAAGGGACACTTTAAATTGAAGTCTCGGGGTTAAATTTAAATACTGATCTGTTTCCTTGGATACTTTTTGCTGCCCTTACTATCAAGTGAGAGCTTGGTTACCATATCAACGACAGTCACTCCAGTGAGCTTGGATACTCATGGTGCTTAACTTGATTTACAGCTGCATGAGAGTGTGAGTGGTAAAATATGAAGTCTGAAAGTTGAAGTGGTAAAAAATTTAAGTTTGAATAAACAACTCCTGTTTGTCTTAAAAAATAAAGGCTCCCAGGGCACAATTTGACCATTCTCCGATCCCTCAGACTTTTGCCCCGTACCCCAGCTTTCACTTCCAACCTCCTTCAATCATCATGGACCCTCTGACCTCACCCTGTAACAATGTTCGTCAAAAGGCAGGTCTCCAAAAAGTGAATCTGGAAAGGACACACAAGAAGAATACACACATATTTAGGCACAACTTTTATATTGCAGTCATCATAATATTGCATATTTAGCGCAGATTTGGTCCGTGTCCTTTGAGCTTTAAACTCCACTGTCTCGCTATGAATCTACAAATCTATTATGTGATCTCTGAACAAGCTGACCAGAGATTAGGTTTAGTTTAGTTTAGTTTAGTTTAGTTTAGTTTAGTTTAGTTTAGTTTAGTTTAGTTTAGTTTAGAATGGCTTGAGGTTGATTCTTCTGTAGTTGCATAAGAAACTGAAATATTTGTAATTTTGACTGCAGACTGCCCAGGCTCTTATGAAGTGTTTGTTGACTTGCTGTCCAACCTAAAACACCCTACGTACACAACCAGGGCCGCATGCTGGTTTATAGCAGTTGGTGTAATGCGAGTCAGGTAGTGTAAATTTGGAACCAGGTTGAATGATAACCATTAAGAAAGTGTTGGTTGAGACACCTTCATGAATGGAAATACAGAGCAACAAGATCCAAAGCACTGATTATACAAGAAGGCCAGACTTTGTCAGAAAAGAACCTGCACACTTCTGGACAAATAAAATGGGACTGATGAAAGTAAGATTAACTTACTGTGAGAAGAGAGGGGAGGAATACAGCTGAAGCGTACCACACCATCACCTGTCAAACATAACAGAGGCAAAATTAGAGCATGTATGGCTGCCGGTGGAAGCAGGCCATTAGCATTTAATGATCACGTGACTGCTGATATAAGAACCAGGATGAAATCAGAAGAGTGGGCTCTCTGCTCCAATTCAGCCAAATCAGGCTAAACTGACCACACAGCTCTTCACAGTGCAAATGGATAATGAATCAAAGCATGCTGCAAAAGCAGCACAGGAGTTTTTCAAGGCAAAGAAATGGTGCATTCTTCATGTGGTCACGTCAGTCACCCATTAGAAAAGGCTTTTCGGTTCCCAAAGACAAAACTGAAGGTGGCAGCTCTAAATGCTTGGCAAAGCATCTCACAGCATTTGGTGATGTCCATGGGTTCCAGACTAGAGGCGGCCAATAATATCCAAGTATTAAAATAAAACATGATGTTTAAAATTAAGTTGATTCATCCAATTACTTTTGAGCCTCTGACAATGGAGTACTGTTCATAAAAATGGCTGTAATTCCCAAACAGCTAATGCAGTACCTCAGATAAACACCGTAAATTAACTTCAATCACATCTTGCATTTTCTTTTATTTAAGTGGCAGAACTACAAAAACAGTCATATTCCAAACAGCTTTGGACCTGATCATCCAATATCAGTCAGAATGTGAAATTAAATACTTTTTTTAAAATTCACAATGCACTTAATAAATGGAGATATAGTCCTTTAGTGGAGATCCTGAGTGAAAGTAGTAATATGAAAGTACGAGTGATTCATTGCTTGTGCCCTCGGTGATCTGATCAGTTTTTTTCCTCTTCAAGATCCTAGATTAAAAAAGACTGATGTGTGAAATGTGACAACCACTGCTGTGTCACTGAGCATGATCAGAGCCAGGACAGTGAATGACTGGATTGCACAAACTGTCCTCAAGCAAAAGTAAATATTTCCTAATATATTTCATCAAAAACATTACATATAATTATGAAATATTTTGTAGAACATAGAATCATTTATACAGATGTCTACTTTATTGGCATGATGGCAACTGGGTACAACACAGGTCAGAAAAATGAAACAAGGGGACTGAAGGAGCACGGAGTGTGTTACACACTAACACACAATTGCACAAAGTGCTCTCCAATTAAATAAGTAAGATTAGCACAGCAGCTTTCCCCACAGCTTTCAACCAAATCACATTCTTCATCCAAAACACCTCCCAAAGAAAAAACAGCATTTCCATTGCAAAGTCCTCATTTTAGCTTGATTAGTGTTCTGAAAGCAGTTCTAAACATTCTCCTGAAGCTATTCATGGTGCGGTTTTCTTGGATGGGACTTTTAGTGGAATTGCAGTTTCCAAGAAAAAGAATAAACATTGTTAACAGATTACAGTAAGGCCTCTGATAATGGGACTTTAATTTCATATGATTGAAAATGAGGTGCTATCATCTGAACCAAAACAATGCTTTCTCGAACCCTCAACCCAAACAGTTATAATCTGTCTTGACTTGATTGAACATAAACCTCTTAAAGGGTTAAACATTGGACACCTCTTGGCATGTTCTCTTGTTAAGTCCTGAGGATTAACCTCACCTCGAATCTTCCGCAGCTTCATTCAGGCCACCGCCAAAGGTCATCCAGCCTGATGTGTTCAGCAGAGGTCATGACCGAGGGAGCTGCTCTGGCTTGGTGTTATTTGGCCTCAGACATGTACAGACTGCACGTCATAGTCAACAGTCAGTGAAGTTATTTAACATGTTAATTAATCATTCAGAAAACATATAAACTTGTATTAAATATAGATACAATAGAATATTTAATATATTTATTATAATGTTTATTTCACATTCTGGCATTTCTTCCCTGGATTATTTTATTCACATTGATCTCTGGCTTGCTTCAAAGGTTCGAAGAAGAGGATGGGCAGCAGAGGGACTCAGAGAGTGACAGAAGGACCTCAAAAGAGACGCTCAGCCTTAATTACAGTCGTTAGCTTGTGTTGTGAAACACCTTCCTCCATTCAACATTTCACAGACAACTAAATCAGCGCGCCGTTTTCTCCTCTGTGAGGCTGGAGCAATTTGTCTTATTTGTTTGCTTGGTTGCTTGTTTTTTGTTTTGCTTTGTTTTTCTTCTGTGCTTGCTCAGTGGGCTGATCCCAGCACTGCCTTTTTTAAGTCCTTGTACAATCAGGGAAAAGGTGAGGGATCATTTTGGAGGAATTACTCTTTGGTAAGTCCTGATCTGGAGGATTTATTCTGAGACCTGAGCAGTCTAATCTCGACTGTGTAGTGCGATATTGAACATCCAGCAGCTTCAGGGACGAAAAGACAACCCTACCACTTTTTACAGCGGTGCATCCATGCAGCCCCCTGTATCGCCACAAAATGCTTTTTTTTACCTGGGTCCGCAGGGGGAACCCCCTCTGCCCCGGGCTGGCTTCATCATTCTGTCCATCATTATGGCTATTTTCACTGGTCCAGCCATCATCCTCAATGCTACAGTGATTATTGTGTCCCTCATGTACAAGCAGCTGAGGCAGCCTCTCAACTATGCTCTAATGAACATGGCTGTAGCTGATCTGGGCACAGCCATGACCGGAGGAGTGCTTTCTGTGGTCAACAATGCCCAAGGGTACTTCTCCCTGGGCAGAACAGGCTGCGTGATGGAAGGCTTTGCAGTGTCCTTGTTTGGTAAGTGAAAAGAGGAAAACAAACAGTACCATTAAAAGTATGTTTGCCTCCACTGGTGTCGGTGAAAATACATTAACTGTTCACTTTGTGAAGGGATAGCTGTACAAGCTGCACACAATTTCCTTTGTAAAATCAAGCAACACTGTTTTCTTTAGTTTAACAAGCGTTTAATAGTGTAACAAAACAGTCAGTACCATCTTTTTGCAGCAGAATTTGACCAGTCCTCTGGATCTTCCTGACAACATTTTTCCTGACACATCTTTAGGCATCACATCTCTGTGCACAGTTGCTCTGATCGCAGTGGAGAGGATGTTTGTGGTATGTAAGCCATTGGGGCAAATTACCTTCCAAAAGAAGCATGCAGTCAGAGGTATTCTGTTATCCTGGCTGTGGTCCCTCACATGGAACCTACCTCCGCTGTTTGGATGGGGCAGGTATGAGCTGGAGGGTGTCGGGACGTCCTGTGCGCCAGACTGGCACAGCAGAGACCCTCAAAATGTCTCCTACATGGTGGTTTATTTTGCCGTGTGCTTTGCTGTTCCTTTTGCCATCATCCTGGTATCCTACACTAAGCTAATGTGGACGTTACACCAGGTGAGCTGTTGTGCATCAGTGACGGAAAATAAATGAGCAGGTTTTTAAATTATGGCAATGAAAGTGTGTTGAGCTCAAGGATACAGTTTTTTTGTCTACATCATTTATATATGCATTTGATTATTTAATATACCATCATTTTCACTTAGGTCTTCTAAATTTATGACTTTACTTTTACCTTGCAGCCATGTGATATCAGCGGACCTATCAGCAATGCTCTGTTTCGCAGGTATCAAAGATGGCCTGTGTGGAGGGCGGCGCAGTAGCTAAAGGGGAGATGAAGGTGGCGTCCATGGTGATCCTGATGGTCCTGACATTTCTGATCAGCTGGATGCCGTACGCCACCCTGGCCATGCTTGTGGTGTACAACCCGGATGCGAAGATTCATCCGCTGGTGGGCACAGTGCCGGTTTACCTGGCCAAAAGCAGCACGGTGTACAATCCCGTCATCTACATCTACCTCAATAAGCAGGTAATAATTATATTCTGCCAAATATGGTAAACACATTAAACCAATCAGCTCGAAGTACTTGTTTTTGCGTAACGTCGAATTAGCACCACCTTGTGGTGACAACATGTATTTTACAGCTATTCAGGAAGTACAGAAATAAGTACATGAATGTTTCTGCAGGTACTTAAGTGAAAGATTAGACATACTTAATGTTAAAAATTCCTCTTCTAATGAATAAAATTCAAATTTCTGTATTCAATTCAATATTATTTAAACAGGACCAAATCACAATGAACAGTCTCTTCAAGGCGCTTTATATTGTAAGGTAAAGATGCTACAATAATTACAGTCTACAGTAAATAAATATGATTTATTCTAAGCAACAAAATAAAATAATTATGGTTTAAAACACACTAAAGTTACTTTTTAAAGCTATTTTTAATTTGGCAAATTTTTAATATCACTGTTAAAGATTGTTTATTGGATATAATTTAAACAGCTTAAATGGATGTTTGTATGCACACTTAATGCAGGTGGTTCCTAAATGCTGATAAATATCTGTATTTTTGTTGTTGACTCCCAAAGAAAGCATCACTTGCTTCAACATTTTATAGATTGTGATTTTTCTTTTGTTTCCTGTAGTTCCGTAAATATGCTTTGCCCTTCCTGATGTGTGGGAAAGAGCCAGGGGTGGGTGACGAGGCATCGGAGGCGACAACCACCATGGAGATAACCAAAGTATCTCCCTCCTGAAACATGCAAATGTTACATCTACCAGAGATTTTTTTTTTAACCTGAAACACGTTTGTATCAATTCAGTTTACAAATCTGTTCTGTCAGCTGTGTTTGCATGTTTGTGTTGTTGTGAGCCCACAGCTGTGCAGCACTTACTTAGAAACTGTTTTCTAAAAAGTGTAGACCACAAAGACATTAGAGCAGTATTTCAGCATAAGTTTATTCAATGATGATCAATAGAAAATAAAATATCAGTATTGATTCAAATAAAGTCAAGGCCAAAATAAAATAAAAAAATACAAAAAATGTATTGATACAAAACCTAGAGGGTTATAGTAAAGCATTTGCTACTAAGAGAAAAGATGTTTACTCAATAAAAACATTAAGGAGCGGATATCAAGACTTTCAAGTAGAGAACATTACCATGGGTCTTTCCGTATTGTACATATTTTACATTATCTTCTATTTTAATACAGCTTTCTGAACATTAATAGTAGTAACAGTAATTATAATCATAACAAGATGAAGAAAACTAATAGAAACGTTCAAATCAACATGTGTTTCTCTGTAAACTGGTACTTAATCTTTTTGTATATATATTTTTTCCCTACCTGCAAAACAGAGGAACAGTGCACCTTGAAAATATTTTCTTTCATTCCCAGCATTATGAGGTGAGGTGTAAATGACAAATATAGATTCCACTAAACCATACACACAGTCACAAAAAGTACAAAATTGTCTCACCTTAATACACAAATCTGTTTAGAAAAAGGAGAAACAAAAGCACTATACAGTTACTTGTGCAAAGACAAACAGCTATGTGCTAATATTTAAATACCATTGGTATAGACTGAACCAAATCATTATTTTCTTCTTTTTTTTTCAGGAATCCCTGACATGAGGTAAAAGTAAGTTCTTTTCATCTTTAGTTTAACACAACTTTTAAAAGTGTTTACAAAATAATGCATATCTTCAGTTCATCAGTACTGTAATTGCTACGAATAGTACAATGTGCCTTTTATGTGCATTGGTCCTTTTATATGACAGTTATCAACAAAAGGACTAGAACACATTTTTTTTTTACTCACAAACAATTCAAAGAGCCCTTTCAACGTGCACACAAAATGGAAAACCTACATTTTCATGACAGTATTCGGTTGAATTAGAGTACAGTATGCACTCGCCTACAAATCAAACACTCATGATCAACAACGGGTCACATTAACCTTTAAACGCTCCATGGTAATGCCTGAAATAGCCCACTTCAATTTGTTTAGTCCGTTATTTTTATGTGAGAGAACAATGAATGATGAATGATTAAAAGATATTTTGTTGCCTTGTGTTTCATCTCGTGGGCTCTGGCTACTCCTTAAGAACCCAGCAGGGGGTTTCCCTCATTGCGCCATTCATTTTTATCCAGTCAGACTAAAAGCCACGCTCAACCCTAATTAATCTGTATCAACAAATCCACTGTGGGACACTGTCACAAACAGATAAGCTGAGACAATGATATGTTGTCACCGATGCCTAACGAGGTATACTGTATGAAGGAACCAGGCAGGCTGAGAGAGAAAGGTTGGAGGGGTTAGTATTGCTTTGCCTCTCTGCAGCATCCTGACACCAGGACACCCTCTGTCCTTCCACCTAGAACACATGTTGGGCTGTTTCCGGCCTTTGGATGTACGCGTGTGTCTTCTGCCACCACAGCCCTCATACACAGCATGAAGGCTAAGATGCGATTGCAAAGATTCGTTACAAAGGTTTAATGAAACCGTGCCATGATCAAAAAAGAGTGAAATTCCCAGCACAAGCTTTGAAAAATTTTATTTATCCCTGTTATTACCATCTATCAGTTTTCGCTCTTTCAGCAGCAAAAAGGCATTTCAGTAGGGGCTGACAAAACCTAGGTTTGACTCAGAAGCCAACTAAAAAAGCAGCATTGTTAATGCACTATGCATTTTAAAATACTGTGCACAAAATATGCAAACAAATGTGTTTATCACATCTGTGCGAAATTTCAGCACTGGATCCTTGAGGCTCGCCTTCCAAAAAAAAAAAAAAAAAAAAAAACATATG
>VUQK01012599.1:27600-48446 GCA_015106715.1 Bujurquina vittata
ATATTTTTATTTTAAAAAATAATAATTTTTTTTTTTTTTTTTTTTTTGTTTTTTATATTTTCTTTTCTTTTTGTTTTTTCTGAATCATTTGGATGTATCTTGAAACGTGCTATCGTTTTTTGGTTGTTTTTTCTTTTTTGTATTAATTCATCTTTATAGTTATTCTCCTCTTTACTTACTTTTAATTTATTTTAGATTAAATGATTTGTTTGTGTATTTATTACTGTGTTCCTTTCCCTTTGCATTTTCACTTTACTTCACTTTATTCTGAAAATTATGGGGGAGTTATTCAAACAGAGACAATTTTGTGGTTATTGATTACTCGTTGGCTCATAGCAAAAATGCTCGGGAGACTGTCAGAGAATTGGTGTACTCAGCTAATCAAGCCCAAGACAACACTAACAGTCATCACAAAGTACTTTTTGTGTAGATGTGAGTGTGCATACTTTAACTGAATAAATGGGCAAAACACCCATTTTTTACAATGCGGGTTTATTGTTTAATAAATCAGATACTGATGCTGCATTCTATTAAAGCTCTTTCAACATTTTTTTGTCCTCTCTGAAATGTTTTGCACTAGTTGGGAGGTATTTGCCTGAAAAAGAAGTAAATCAAACTCCTGATTGCTTAGTAAAAAAATAAATTTGTCTAACCCTTTTATTTGAAGATGTATACAAAATAACTAAAATAGCAAAATACGGAGAAAAAGTTCACTATAAAGAAACTAGCTGCTCATGTTTTTTGACTGACGGTGATATATGGAACTATACTGAAGCCATATATCATAAAGTATAAGGTAACAGAAATTGCAACAAGCTTTGCATGTAAAATTCATGAGTCATGAACTTTGATGCACAGAAAACACATGAAATGATGGCTGAAGACAGTGATATGCACTTAACATCAACATCTATGATTTTAAGGACACGGAGACACAAGTACCAACATTGGCACACGGGAAACATATAAATCACAGATTCATACTGTACACCAAGATCATGAACGTCCTGCTGGATCACAAACCATAACATTAGCACTTGTGATGATTTTTGAATGGAATGCACAGAAATGTGTTGCAGATTTAACAAAATTCATTCAGATTCATTCATCCAATTTAACAAAGATCTTAACAGCCTGTCTCACACCTTCAGAAACACACCTGAGAGCTGTAAGACTCACCTGTAAAGCAATGGCTGTGTTGTTCTGGGAAGGGTGTGCACCCACCAGGCCTTCCTCTTTACGTTTCTTGAATTTCCTAAAGTAGTCCTGTATCAGGAAGGTGGCATAGAACTTCCCCACGGTTACCTCATCATCTGAGTGAACAGACCACACAAATGCTTCCTATGTCAGCAACACACAGTACCCTGGGAGAGAGCGGGGAATACTCTTCTCTTCCCTCAAATATTGGTGGTGGGGTACACCACTTTAGGACTTAAGAAAAGGGAGGCACTCTTTAATCTCCACCAACCAAATAATTTCTATCCAAATTCTATACATCCATTCTGATGGTGTATACACTGTATCTCAGTCCGTACCAAATAGGATCATTTGCTGTATTTCAAAAAGGACAGAGAATAAATAAACCTTAAAATGGCTTCACTTGGACAATAGAAGTGAGAATAGATGTATATATTTCTGGCTTTAAAATGGACAGATTTAATTGGAGGAATTCCTGTTCAAACAGCTGTCACATTAAAATGTTTTTTTTTCTTGTTCAAGAGAAGATGAAGTGGAGCGTCTGACCAGGACTGAGGTAAAACAGATGTATAGGATTATTGAAAATCACAGATTATTTTAATTCTGTTCAATTAACCACGATAGATGCAAAACAGAGGAACTATTCAGTTGAATATTTCCATTTAAGCCACTTGATCCAATTTATTAAAAACATTTTTAACATTTGTCTCAGGATGCAAGACGATGTTTGAACCAAATTCTTTCTTAAATGTCAAAGGATGCTACTGAATGCTATTTTACTGCACATGCAAGCAAGCAGAATTACAGTATGCACCATACATGTCAGTGTGTAATTTTATATGCTTGTGCTCATGTATGCAACTTGGTAATTTTATGTATGCTGCTCTCTAAATACTGTGCTCAAAGCTTGTGCTCTTGCATGTATATTTTGTCATTTTCTTTTTATCTGAAAAGCATGTAAGAGAGTGTGTGAGAATCATTCTGAAGCAGTGGTCTGAATCACTTTGAACAAGCACGCTGGGGACAGAGATCAGAGAGAGAGGCAACACTAGTTCCATGCCACCACCCTAAAACAGAACTGCTTCAGAATATTCTGAAGTGTTTTCAAAGTTTTGGACACAGAGATACAGAAGTGTGAGGAGAAAAAGCTGTAAAAGCTCAAGCAGTAAAAAGAGACAGAAAAAGCAGGAAGGATAGAAATGTTAGAGAGAAAGACAAAGCATGCTCTTGCACAGTGGTCTATAAGGCCATGCAAGCCCAAAGCCCAGCAGATAGTCAGTGGCCTCCATCAGCATCCAGGGCAGGAGGGAGGGAGTAGTGTGTACTGAATACACACAGACTAAAGAAAAACATACTGCTGAGGGGACAACAGGGAGAACATGAACAAAGCAGAAACAGCACAATATAGCCTTACTTATATGCAAGTACTTAATGCTTGTTTCAGTGTGAGCGTGTGAGATTTTAGTTAAGGACTTAGTTATAGAGTAATTATATGTGAACAGCATGGCAGCATATGGTTTGTGTGTGTGTTCTCTACAGGCTGCCTTAGCTTGGTTTGTGTGTCAAACTACAACAGAAGGACCTGAAGGTGTATGTTAGTTCCACTAACCACCAGCAGGAGGCACCACTTGATCCAGCAATTTCATGCTGGTTCTCTTCCAAATTTTCTTGATGACAGCTCGCAGCTCTTCGTTGGCCTGCTCCAGATTACCTGCACCACAGGGAAACAAGCATCCCTGAGACTCCAGCCCTCCACTTTATAGCTGTTTTAAATTCAAGTTTTTTTGCAGTTAAAGAACAATTAACCCAGTGTATGGATAAACTGAATATTTTTGGGACAATGTTTGTCTTTGTTTTCAGGAGTAGTGTAATGCGATGTGCACGTTTAGTTTATACCTTCTGTTTTGATCTTTAGGGCTGTCCGCACCAGCGCAAACAAAGTGGCATTAAACATAACAGTGCCGTCACTGTTAAGAGGCATGTTCATGGCTACCAACCTCTGAAAGAACAGAACATGCAAATGCTTTTAACATTGTTGTAAAATACACATCATTTCCACCTGAATTTTGTAAATTAGTCAAAATGAGAGGAGAGGAGAGGAGACGAGACGAGAGGAGACCTTGCAAGCCACTCTGTGAGGACACAGTTTCCCAAAGCCCAGAGGAGGCTGGATACGACGAAGAAGGGTTACAACATCCAGATGTTTAATTCTGCCTCTGCATGACAAAAATAAATTTAAATTAATGGACAGAGTCAAAAATACAGCATATAAACAATATTCAGATAAGGAATAAAACGCATACTTTGCCTCAGGGTCATACTCTGACCAAATTCTCTTGAATTCATCAAGGTGGTGAGGACCAAGAATGGACCAATCACGTGTCAGATAGTCAAAGTTGTCCATAATGACAGCCACAAACAAATTGATAATCTAAGAAAATAAAAGAAAAATAGCCTTTATACATTTAAAAATCCATTTGTACACTTTAAATGTTTCATATTAGAGGGATTAATATAAGAAAATTTAAAATAATAGACATACTGTTTATTGTTCTAGCAAACATCTCTGTAATATTTTAAAAGAATCATATTTCTTCTGTAATATTATTGTGTCCTTTAATATAATTTATTTACAACTTTGTTTAGTTCTACATATAAGGAATGTGAACTATCAAAATTATGAATAAATATGGTGTGTAGAGTAATATGTTATGCATATTAAACTTGCATTGCAATTACTAATACACTACATTGTCAAAAGTATTCACTCATCCATGCATATCAGTGAATTCAGGTGTTCCAATCACTTCCATGGCCACAGGTGTAAACCAAGCACCTTGGGATGCAGACTGCTTCTACAGACATTTGTGAAAGAATGGGTTGCTCTCAGTAGCTCGGTGAATTCCACCGTGGTACCGTGATAGGATGCTGCATGGATGAGCAAGTTTGGTGTGGAAGAACTTGACTGGCCTGCACAGAGTCCTGACCTCAACCCAATAGAACACCTTTGGGATGAATTAGAGCGGAGACTGTGAACCAGATCTTCTCATCCAACATCAGTGTCTGACCTCAAAAATGTGCTTCTGGAAGCAAGTAGTTTTGGCAATATAGTGTATCTTTAAGAGACTGAAATCTCAATACCTCAATACCAGAAGGGAATGAAATACAAAGTGTAACTGATAAAAAACAATATCTAACACAAACACAGTTTAATTTTTGGGTACCAAGAAAGCGCAGAGCATGTAGAAGGTGATGAAGTAAACTATTGCAAATCCACTGCCACAGGTCATCTCCTCCCCGGGGTTGTAGTCAGACTCTGGGTCACACAGTTTCCCTGGCATACAGGCCAACATGATCTCTTGCCATGCCTCACCAGTGGCACACCTGGAGAAAATGCAGGTATGAGAGACACAAATTAATTACATAGAAAGCAAATTTGATTTTCCCGACGGCCTCAGTTATCTACAGACCTGAAGAGAAGGAGCACAGCCTGGGGGAAGGTCTGGAAGTTGTTGTTTCTGTTAATGTGAGTGCCATCAACCATTGCAATCTTTCCAAACACCTGTTGCAGAAATATTGCCAAATGAATGCAACTGAAGTCTTATTTAAGTGGGTGAAAATTATTGGAAAAATATTTTCTGTATAATTTATTTACCAACCTGCATGCCAATGACAGCATAGATGAAGAACAGCATGGCTATCAGAAGAGCAACATATGGCAGAGCCTTAAGGTAAAAACCAGGAAAGAAATATAAAAATGTTAATATGAGTGACCTTATTTTTCCCCTCAGACACTAATTAAAGATTTGCACTGCAACTCACCTGAAAGGATTTAATAAAAGTCCAAAGCAGGGTCCGAATGCCCTCCCCTCTGCTGAGAAGTTTGACCAGCCGCATGACTCGAAAGAGACGAAAGAAAGTGATGGAGATGCGAGCGCTGTCCTCTGTGTTCTGTGGAGGAAAAGTCCGTGTTATACAAAAGAAGAGCAAAAAAGTTTATAGTGAACACAGAGTGCCCAGCTGTGCTTTATAGGATGATGAGGTCGCATCTAAGACCTCTGCCCCAGCAACATATGGGCTGAGAAAGCAGCACTGCATGTTTTCAATGTGAAAAACTGAAAATGTATCTTTAAATAAAAGCAGTTTTTTTTTTTTGGGATTTTTTTTTGGTGCAGCGATTAGATTTACTGGTCAAGACTTCAAAAAGCAAAATTAAATGAAGTCTCGTATGCAGTGTGCTGCAGCTGATATGTTTCTGTTTCTGCCTGTGTATAAAGCACCGTCAGGCTCCCTGTCACTGTAAAACCTACAGGGAAGGAAGCAAGGAGGCAAGCATGCTGGAGGAAACCTTGCCATACTTGACAGGACACATCTGCACAAGCATGGCACCCTCAGTCCAGAGTCACTGCATGCGGAGTCACAGTGGGACCAACCCGAATGGGTCAGCCAGGAGGTTCACAGGTCAGAGCTGGGTGACCTGATCCCAGGGGTCATCCATGGGTCACTACCCCACCCGAGAATGGTGGCAGAGACCATGTAGCAGTGTCAACAATGCAAACGTGAAGAGCGGCTTAAAACCACTCCCACCTAACAGGATATAAACGTCACGTTTGAGAGACACACTCTCCTTTGAAATAACTCCAAACAAAAGGAAAATGAAAAGCAAATGTTCTGAGGATTTATGCGAATGAGCTAACAAAAGCAAGATGAGAACAAAAAAGAAAAAGAAAGAGAACGGAAACCTGAACATGATAATATAATAATACATAACATGGAATTGAAATAAGCAATAGATCATATAAAGTAGAAGTGACAACAGAAGACCAAACAGAGAAATGCAAATCCAAACATGGCATGGTCCTGACAGGGGTAAAAGGGGGGGTGGGGGGGTGGAGCATCTTACCCCCATCTCATCCAACTGAGGAGTCTCCGTTGGCTTTAAAATCAAAGACCTGTATTAATGACTTGCACAGAGCCCGTAGGTCTTACACACATTGGGCGAAAAATGTTGAATAACACATTTGATAGTTTTTTTAAAATCACACAACACCAGCACACGTCAGTGAAGACGCAGACAGAACAAAGTCACTACTCTGCTCACTGACAGGACAAAACTGTCTTATTGTTTCACTGAGACAAAGACAGACATTTATTTACCACTAAATGTTATCTTAACACTTTAAAAGACCGCCAAACAACAAGGTTACAAAACTTCACATTTCTATGTGGGGTTTAATAATTGAGTAACAGACTGACATACAACATAAAATTACTTAAATACGAATCAACATTTAAGACTGGAACACAACTTTATCACTCCCCCGGTGTGATTGTTTTTACTGATGGCACTAAATGGATGTTATGGTCAGATGCCTTCAGACAATGCTGGTGAGTAGTTGGCTAATTGGCAAATGTTATGAATTGATGTTGCTATAAAAGCATCATGTGCTGCTCTTACAGAGTCTTGCTGTATCTCAATATACGCCCTGTAGGCTTCAGATTCAGGCAAATACACATCAACATATGACTTGACTGGACAAAAATCATACATTGTGTGCTTAATGCATTATCGATTGCACAATAAACAGGAGAAGGTATACAAGTAGGACGCTCACACTCCACTAGTTTATTTCAGTCACAAAAAATTTGCTGACCGAAAGAGCTTGACTATGATAAATTAGGTACACGCAGTCGCTCACACAGATTCACACCCATACACAACTGTTGTTTGCAATTCAAGTCAATTGACAAATAAATCATTTGATATCATCAGTTGTAATCAGCGAGCATTTGTGCACAGAGAAAGTCCAGATGCAAAATTTAAAAGAAAGAAAAAAAGAAAAAGAAACATCAGTCATAGTGATGGTGGTTAGGCTGAGCCTTTGTCATGATAATGTGATTTTACGGCAAAAAAAAGATTTAGTTCAATGTGGAAAATATCAGAAAGGCTCAGCACTGACAACATAAGATAATCAGACAGATATGGCTTGAGTCAATACTTCGCAAACCATCGTTATGAAGTGCAGAATGAGCAGAAATGATAAACAAAACTGTAGAATTAGCCTGAGGAGGTTCTTTAGGTAATCCTGGCCACAGCGCTGATGGAGCATGCGTTCAGCATTGCCACGTTGCTGGGGAAGCACTGCACGCACACGCAAGACCTTTGAATGATGTGAACTCATAGCAATGCAGCAACTCATGCATGTCAGTAGTGCCCTGCAACAAAACTGCCATAGCAGGGCGCTCTCACAGTCCGGTGCAGAAAGATATGAATAATCATCAGAGAGGGGACAGAGAGACAAAGAGGCAGGAGAAGGAGGGACACAGGAATAGAGAACAATACTAGGACAGAAAGTAAAACCAGAGAGATTGAGCCATACTGAAACAGGAAGAAAGGCAGAAAGTTGTAAAGAGGGAGAGAGCAGAGAGTTGCTGTGGGAGTGTTCATGCACCTGACTGGAGTCTACACACCTGCACTACATATGAGCTCCATTCTGAGCTTTAAGAGCTCACTACAGGAAGACAGAACAAAACACAGAGACAATCACTCACAGAGACACAAACACAAGATCATCAAAGAACCTCAGACTCAGCTGCATTAAACCACCATCATTGTAAGTGTACAAAATCAGACTAAATTAGTGCCTACTGACCTCGCAGTGAATTTTCAGACCTTACCTGATTACCTCTCACTGTTGAGAACAGCGAACAGACAATTTTAGTTTGATTTGAACACTGAAGCCTAAGTTTTAGTAGTGTTTCCTTTTAGGTCACTCCATGACTTGATCTGTTCCCTGATTATTGATGCATTACAACAGCTGCATGTGAAGCCACAGTGGCCTCTACACAACTTTAAGGACAGTAAATGATGACACTAAGAAAAACTTTTGTTAAGAATTCACAGATTGAGATTCACAGGTTCTATTTTAATACTAAGCATCACTGCCCTTAATGTTGTGTAGAATTTCCAAGCTCTGAGCTCCAGGGCCATTCTGTCTGGAAGTAAAGAAGGGTATAGCAAGCGAAAAAGGACAAACTTCACAAGGCTTTATGGAAAAACTGACCAGAGGGGAATGGGGCGTTTGGCCAAGCGCCATCTGCGAGAGGCGGGACATGGAAAGGATGTTAGGGGGATGAGGTGAGTGTCTGACACCCCAGCATGCATTTGGAGAGCTCACAGTAGTCTGGTAAGAATCTGAACAATGACAGGACTCATGACTGACATAGCAAGCAAGTTTAAAAAAAAAGACTGACTTAAAACACATCCTCATAACAGATCAACTGTTATGAATAAATGCAAAACTATAATATCTGAATATTAACATGCAGTGCAAATAAGAAATAAATGCCATGAAAATTGTGTCATAGAACCACAATGTGAAAGAAACATCACGTCTCCAACATTCACAACACGCACACCTCTGCATACACTCGTACACTAAACCTAAAGTACGAACTGTACACACATAAAACACACATGCATAACAATAGCCTGAAAGCACACCACTATCGCTTATGTTTCAAACAAAGTAAATGTTTTTTGTGCGCTCATGCAGACGCACATTTTGGAACACAAACTGAGAAAACATGAAATATTACTCCAGAAAAACAGCACTGCAGCTCAGACATGAGAGCACTCAGGAGGGGGAAGGAGGGGCGATTTGGGTGGCAAGCCCTTGGTATGCTACCCATATTGTAGGCACCATCATCACCATAATTACTCATCATAAATTTAGCATTTGGGTAATTGTTAAAACTTTCTTTTACCATTTATGTACTAACTGAGCTCAAAGCACCAATCAAAACAAATGCTTTTTTGTTTGTTTGCTTTTCATATCAGAGGAAATCCATAAAGAGAAGCAATCATCAACTATTTTCCCAGGTCTTGGTATTAATTTTAAAAGTCATATTTTTACAAAAAAAAAATGAAACAGTTATTGCAAAATTCCCCAAAATCTTTGCCTTTGTCATTAAAACATTGAGCGAGTAATTTGGTTTTTAATCCACAGTAAAGGGGTCCCAAAGATAAAGTTGTTATGAACAACAGGTTACACACAAACAACATTTTTTTTCATTGCCATACTTGCCTCTACAAGTTTCTATGGAAACAAAATAAACAAGAGTAAGAGTTAGACAACTACAATCATAAACCATCCTGCCTGAACCAAATACTGGCCACAGTTCAAAAAGACATTTCACACTGCTGTCCAAGAATGTCCAGGAATACACACAATAATCAACACGTTCATCAACAATTTTGTTGTGACATCCTGCCAAAAAGAGCAACACAGTGACAGCAGCACATACAGAAGAAGCAGTATTTCCAACCAGACAGATCTGAGTTAGAGTAACTCAACATTATTGCAGCATGAATTATAAGTTTTGTGAAAATCAAACTGAAGTTTTACAAACAAAGCCAACGGCACCTTTGAATCACGGTTTTTTTTTTTGTTTTTTTTTTAGGGACACATTCGTCAATCTTTGTTTGTTTATTTAGATTTTTATTTTTTAAATGTTTGTGTTTGGGAAACAAACTTTACTTAACAGCTCTTGATCACACTACATTTGGACATTCATCTGTCTCATCTGTGCTCATTGACATTGGTAAATGTTATCCTTTATCAGTCAATATAGCCAACCATGGCTGACACCTATGTTTACCTGATATATTGTTACTCTATGTCCCTAAAATTTTTAGCATGTTAAGTTTGAAGCCCAACATGGAAATACCTGGTTTGATAGATCACATTTTATAGTGGAAGCTGGATAATGTTTAAATTCAAGCAAATCATACTGACACTTGCCATGTGGCTTTCCTGTAAGGCTTCAGTTCAACTTACAAATCAGAAAAAAAGTAATACTTACATTAACTTCTGTGATAGCGATATCGACGACACTACCAACAACAATTAAGGCATCAAATGTGTTCCAAGCATCAGCAAAATAGTGCTGTTAGTGCATGAAGGTACATGTAAGGGTAAAAATGGGAATGAAAGTGAGAGACCGTGAAGAGAAGGATGGAGAAAGAGAATCAGACAAGAATGAAATTTAAAGGAAGAGGGGGAATGAGCCAGACGTTGTAATGAAATGGAAGGGTTGGAGAGAGAAAGAAAGGAGGAAAAAATTAGCTGAAGAAGTAGAAATCAGAGTCCTGCTCCTGAAACCTGCCGCCGAGGTAGTCTGAACAGAAAGAAGTCAAAGAGCAGTCGGGTGGCTGAAGCTGAGCTTACTTACATCAATCTCACTGAGAACAATGTCTACTATGCTGCCAATCACAACCAGGGCGTCGAACACATTCCAGGCATCCCCAAAATATCCCTGGGTGAGGTTGAGCGTGTGGTGGGCAAATTGAATGCGATATCAGCAAAAAAAAAAAAAAAACCCAAAAGGCTTCACTCTCACACTGAAATTTCAATCAACTAACGGCTGATTTAAGGAGGCACAGAAACCCCTGCTAACTACTTCACCTTAAGGGCTCATGATTATACAGACTGTGATTGAATTGCAGAGCACTAAATTTGCACAAATTCAATGCTAATGCTAAAATTACATATAAAAACTGTGACTAATAAAATGACAAAAAGATTAATTTTAGCTGAAAAAAAATGGCAGCACTGCACCCCACACAGTTTTCTCTTACTAGCATCCTGTCCTTCTTTGCAACAAAGAGCTGTCAGCCAGGCAGCCGCATCAAAGAGGAAATGGGAACAAATATTTACTGACTCATCGGTGGTCATACATTTCCACATTCTGCTCCTTTAACAAACATTATTGAACGTTACAGAAATAGTATTTTCATTAATATGCTTAAGATATTAAGCTCATATTTTTCACTCATCTTTAAATGTTATTTTCTGATGCCTTTTGTAAACAAATGGGATATAATCAGAGACCGTATATAAAAGCCATCATGATGTCATCTATTAGATTGTGATGTTTTGAAGCTCAGAGTTTAGTATTCTGGACGTCACCACCAAAACACGAAGGCGCTAAACATGTTTAGACAATTGGATATAACACATTAAACAGAGTTTAACATCTTTAAATGGATATTGTCATTGTTTTATGGTGAGCTAAACTAACGGACTGCTGTTTAGTGTATAGACATCTGAGCAGTATTGTCCTTACTATTCTAAAAATGTTGAAAAAAGTCACAACTGTAACAAAACGATGTCAGAGCAAATGCCTGCTTATGTCAGGTGGATGTAATTTTATGCTTTATGTCAACTCACCCTGGGTTTGAAAGCAATGAGTTTGAGAACCATTTCCACAGTGAATACAGCAGTGAAGACCATATTGAGAATGTCCATTACGTAGTTAAACAGTGCAGACTGGCCGTAGTGCTGTAGACAGAGATAGAGATGGTTGGTTAAAAAAAGGAGCTGTTATTTTTTTAATGCACCTTAATTCATTTTACAGAAAATAAAGAAGCTTGGGAGACTGATGGGAAAGCAGAACAGTGTGAACAAAAAAGTCAAAAAAGTCTTGACTTCTCACCTGTACAGCCAGGCAGAGTGTGTTGAGCATGATGAGCACAAACATGATGTACTCAAACCCAGTGGAGTTCACCACATACCAGAACTTGTACTGGTAAGGGTTCTTTGGGATGTATCTCCTCAGTGGACGGGCTTTAAGTGCGTATTCCACGCATTGACGCTACAAATACACAAAAAATATTTTATTAAGAGAACTCTAAATACTCTCTTTTAAATCCACTCTAGATTATTCTTATGAGACACAATTTTAAAGATGCAAAGGTGGTAATAAGCATTAGAACGTCAACTTAAAGTAAAACAGTCCTTATAATTAAGAAATCTTGCTAGTGCCTTTTTCCTGAAAAAGCAAGGGAAAACCCAGATTTTCTTTTAAAAGTCTAAAAAACGTATCATTATATCTTATTCATAACGTTTTGTGCTTCTAATGACTCTGACCTGGTTCTTGTCGAGTTCACAGTTTTTATACTCCTTCTCTCCCTGTTCCTGAAATGTAACAATCACAAAACCTACGAAGATGTTCATCATGAAAAAAGCGATGATGATGATGTAGATGATGAAGAAGATGGAAATCTCCACACGGTAGTTGTAAATGGGACCAAGGTTCTCCCTGTTGGAGTCAATGGCCTTGTATAATAACCTAAGGGAACAGGGGAACAAGTGCACCATGTGAGTCAGATTCACACTTTTGCTATACGTCATCTATGAAGTTTTCATGTGAAGGACGAAATCTTTAATCTTACGCAGGCCAGCCTTCAAAAGTGGACACAGTGAACAAAGCCATCATGGCCATGAGGACGTTGTCAAAGTTGAAGTCACTGTTGTGCCACAACCGTTTGTGGACAGTTGGCTGGTTCACATCTCCATCCTTATACAGGATGTAGGTGCCCCTGTGAGAAAACATGGAGGTTTAAGTCCAACCTGTGATATTAAACCAGGTCATTTCCGGTGCAGGAACAAAAGGGGTGAAACTAACTTGCACTCTTCTGGGTGGGACTTAGCTTCATCTGTGCAGCGATAGAATTTTCCCTGTGAAAAGTCAATGGAAAAATGTCTGCTATTATTATACATTTTGAATCTTTCTGGTTTTGTGTGTATTACTGATGTTTTTTTCAACTTCAGAGACGCTGACCTTAAACAGCTGCACGCCTATACAGGCGAACATGAACTGAAGCAGCGTAGTGACGATCATGATGTTACCAATAGTTCTGATGGCCACAAACACACACTGCACAACATGCTGTAAGACACACACAGAAACGTTTAAAGGCAGAGTCTCAGTGAATGGTACTAATTGTGGACCCTCAACAGAAGGTCTTGTGCCCTACCAACCTTCAGGCCTTTGGCTCTATTGATGGCCCTCAGGGGTCGAAGAACTCGAAGGACCCTGAGAATCTTCACCACAGAGATGGCAGAAGACCTGAAGAGTGTAAACAAATTGTTGTAATATATTTATAAAACGGAGAAAAAAAGAAAAAAAAATCTGAACTTTTTTAGGGTTTCGAGGATGATTTCAGGAGCTCACTCTGGAGGTCAAAGTCATTGCTGTATGCATGTTAGTCAAGCTGAATGATCTGATTTATAAAAATCAAGAGATATAAAAAAAATATTTTTTTAAAAACGACATAAAACATTTATTTTGATGACTGAAGCTCTAAAGTTATCAGTCTCCATTTTTGTCTCTAGATTGTTCCTCAAAAGGGATCTTAGTTTATTTCCAGTTTGATTCCTTTGGCTTCATTCTTCCTGGAACAATTTCTTGAGAACAAAACTGCACTTTGCACTACAAGCTTGAGGCAAATATGCTCTGATTATTTGTGTACTCACTGAATGCCAAAGGAAACAAGGGAGACTCCCACCACCAACAGGTCCAGAAGGTTGAAATAATTCCTGCAGAATGCTCCTTTATGAAGAAAAGCTCCGTATGTTGTCATCTGAGGAGAGGACAGAGGAAGTTAAAGTAGCAAATGGCAAAAAAAAAAGAAAAAACAGAAACAAATAATGTTACACTCTTCACACTTCAGCAGAAACAGACAAACACACTGAGCTAACAATTTAAATAGGAAAAAGTCATTCTCGGCACTCATTCCCATTATCTTGCAGTCAAACACACACGCCCGCACACGTCTCCACACTCTTTTAGATCACTCTGATTTGGGGTGGCGAGTTCAGAGCAGTGAAACAGGAGGCTAAATCTACCATCGCCACCCCCACGGCCCATAACTACATGAATGTAGTAGTAAGTCATTCATTTCGCAATCTGCTATGGGAGGCAATAAAACATGCATTTTGTTGCCATGATGTCGGGGATATTTACTACCTGCAAGATCTCTAAATATAGAGATTGGAAAATAGAAATGGCCTTACTGTCACATTCATGTGGACCGTTAGCTTAAAGCACATTCCATTATGTTCTTTAATAGTTTAGCAGAAGGGGAAGCAGCTCCCAATTAAAACTCCAGAATTCAGCAGGCAAAGAAGAAAAACCAGCCAAAATAACTCTTCTTTAAATAATAAAAGTAAAGGATTTCTTTTAAGAGTGCATGTAAATGTGGAGACCTGCAAGCGAGGACCAGATGAGTTTGCTAACTAAGAGCAGTGGTGAATTTAGAGTCAAACAGCACTGGGCTCGACAAGTGTTTGCCCACCCCCGGAAAAAAAAGCTGCAGAGACAACTCCACATTTCTATGCACTCGGTTGGGGAAAGCAGACTGAACCATGCTCAGCAGGAACATGGTTGGTTTTGCCCCCTCTTTTATGGATAATCTGAGGAGCAGTCAGTACGAGAGGCATGGAGTTTAGCTTTGACTGGAGTTGATTTTCGACTTTCAAACCACCACTCTGCAGATGACCTCAAACTCAAACTCAACTTCAGCCAATGCACTGACATGTCTGAACAGCCCATTAAATTTTGTTGCATCGCACAGGGGGGTTGCATTACTTATGACATATCTGCATCATCAAAATCATTTCAGCAATGACTGCCCGAATGAAGTGACACCCATGTGAGTATAATGTAATGTTGATGATGTTTCCTTCCCCTAACAGTTCTTTCATCAGTGGAATTTGAACAAATCTTGTGTTTGTGTTAGTGTGTGCAAAATAGGGACTGACAATTCCAATATTTGCTTCTTTTTTTCTTTTTCTTTTTAAAAGAGGTGCCATGAAGAAAAAAGTAAATAAGAGAAAGGAAACAAACAAGCCAGGTTGTATTGAGTGGCAGGTGACACACAAGGAGAGAATGCAGCAAGGCTCTCGTTGTCATTTAAGGGGTTACCTTCAATATGATCTCAAATGTAAACATACTAGTGAAGACATAATCTGCATAGCCTAGGACCTGGAAGGCAACGAGACGTTTGGAATGTTATTGGGGTGTGGTTAGTTACAGCACGGACAGGGGACACAGGGAATTTACCTTCAAAACGATCTCAACAGTAAAGATAGCCGTGAAAGCATAGTCAAAGTAACCAAGTATCTGCAAGAAGCAACGTAGATGTTTAACAAAGACAGTTCATTGTGCAGCGTCATACATCACATAATAATAAGATGAAAGGAAAAAGAATTAAAGCATTTTCTGGAAAGGCTTTGCTAGAGTGAAGATCACACAGTACAGTTACTTACTGACCGTACAGCTGTTTTTGCCTGTTTTAGCTCATAAAATATGTGTTCATACCTTGCAGCAGACGAGGAGTTTCCCTTTGCTTTTAAATGCAAGTGCAAATCAATGCACAGAAAACTGGAACTAGTCTGATAAGGTAGGTCGTTCATCACTGTGAACAATTCAGTTTCTCATTTTCTCGTAAAGGACATACATACCCAAATAATTCATTAGAAATACTATTTATAGCGGACACACAGCTAAAATGCACTGCAATCACATTAAAAAAGTAAAGAAGACAAACAATACCATAAAAGAACGATGTGAATTTAGCACGTCTTAGATTTAAAAAGTTGCTGTTGATCTCTAAATGGTCCAGAAGGAACACGACGATCAAATGTCCATTATAAATATGGACACTATATTTTCAAGTACTCATTCTGGTGTCCTGACACGACAGCTACAGTACACTGAATGTATGTTGTGGAAAATAAACTGCAAGTAATGCTTTCTTGTCAAGGTCAAGGAGAGGATAAACCGCAACTGGCTCAAGTTAAAGACATTCTGTGGTATAGAAATAACAGACGTGAATTTGATACATCCTGAAAAAAAATATTTTCATTCCAGTACCCAAATATTATTTTTGACTCTTTTAAATTATGCTTTTATTTTACTTTTTCGATTTGGGCTAAAAACATGTTTTTATTTTCCTTACGAGCAGGTGTTGTGTAGCTGGTTTTGTTCAGCACATCAAAAGTTTTACTGCTACTTAAACATCAAGAAAGAAATATATGTATAAACTCATGTACTGTAGAGCATGCTTTGCAAAATGATCCACATCAAGAATTAATATCCATTATGCAGTTAGAATAAATGGGCTAAAACATGCAAAACCAAGAGTATGGTCATTTAAAGACATCCCAAATTGTTACACAAAAATTAGCATGAGGAAAGCGATTTATTAATTACGTTACTTCATTCATGCATCTTAACTAAACTGTTTGTTTGAAGTTGTGAAGTTCTGTGACACGTTTGTAAACTTACAATATTGCGAGCTGAGAAGTTGCGGATTGGATCCTCAGCAGCGAGTGAGACGGAGCTGAGCATGATGAACACCAGGATGAGGTTGGTAAAAATGTGATGATTAATGAGTCTGTGGCAAAACACACGAACCCTGGAGGGACAAAAAAGGAAAACACAACACACACATCAGTGTGCTATGAGTAACAACCTCTTTGTGTATGCACATGTGGACTGTCGTCTTACGGGTTTGTGTTGCTGAAAATGAAGAAGGCACTTCCCTCTGGGATCGGAGTGATCTTCTCCTTCTTTACCAGGTCGGAGATGACCGGCCGAGGCCCCGATGGAACTTCCGGGTCCTCCTCCTCTGCTGCAGTGTCGTCGTTGTCCTCATCCTCATCCTTAAATGAAAGCAGAATGTGTGCCATGAGAAACTTCTCACACTGTAAAGATGTGTTGTGAGTCAGTTAAGGAAATAATGAATACCTTGTCATCTTTATCATCATCCTTTTTGTCCCTGTAATGAACACAGACATTTTTATGAATTGCAGACTGGAGTTTGAGCATTAATCCAAGCCAATATTTAAAGTTATTCATTGTCACAGAGGGACATATTGGAAGATCTGTGAGTCACCCTTTTTTGTCTCCTTCATCTGTGTTGAGAGACTCTGCATCTGCCAAGTTGTCCACGGCGATAGCCAAGAAGACATTCAAGAGGATATCTGAACAAAGTGTTAAGTCAAGAACAACTCTCTCACTAAAAATGAAATTAAATTCTAGTGACTAATCAATAACACGTGTTTGCAGTGGATAAAAAAGAATTATTGTTTTTGGAACAGCTAGTCCTCTGTCAGTGTGAGTGAGGATACAGTTTCCACAGATGAATAAGATGATGAAGTAAAAGCACACGATCATCCCAGAGGAGGAAGGGCCACCATATGCCATGATCCCATCGTACATTACAGCATTCCAGTCTTCTCCAGTCAGAATCTAAATGCATTGCAGTATTTATTAGATGAGGGACACAACAACTGCAAAACATTAAGGATAATAATGGGCAGCTTCTTCATATAGTACAGACTGACTATAATGAACAAGTTAGTGTTGGCAGTGATGGGGGACATCTAATCTCCAGTCAAGCCCCTGCTGCATGTCACTTCTTACGAGGTTTTGCCGGTTTGCTAGCAGCACTTTGTATTTTTCACTAACCCTGTGCTTCCTCGTGTTTGGTGTCTGATTGGCTCGTTCTGTTCATTCATCACAGGTACAACTCTCCTGTCTGCACTGTCTCACTTTAGTCTGCGGTGCCCAATGTGCCACGATCTTTCAGCTTGCTGCTCACCATGCCATCTAAAGAGCTCAAAACTTTTCTCAACAATTCAAATTTAGTTTTCATTAAAGCTTCTGAACTATTATGTGCGTGGTCATTATTCTGCTTTCTGGCACACTTCACAGTCCCTAGAGTTGTTTTTATGAATCTGTTCTGCAGCTTCTTGTTACGTATGAGCTGACATGCACGCTATGTGCTCATACGGGCTCATATATTGGCCTGGTTCTTATCTGGCTCATCTGGTTATCGGTCTAGTTCTGTTTTTCTTCTCCTTTACCTTCGACAATCTGCCACAATTTCTTCTACATCTGTATAAAAAACAATCTCCTCCAATTTTATGTGCATGTTCAGCACAGTTTCCTCTCAGTATACCAACACTGAATGCTGAATATTTGGTGATTGACACTCAGATGGGTTTGGCAGTGATGTGCTGTTACTGTATGTCAATAATACCTGAAACACTGTGAGGAGGGCTTGGGGAAAGTTGTCAAAGGTACTCCTCTTTGTCTGGGTTTCATCAAAGTTAAATTTTCCACCAAACACCTGCATGCCCAGCAGGGAGAAGATGATGATGAAGAGGAAGAGCAGCAGAAGCAGGGAAGCGATGGACTTCATGGAGTTGAGTAGCGATGCCACCAGGTTACTCAGAGACTGCCAGTGTCTAAACAGAAGAGAGAGGAGGACGGGCAGGATTTTAATCGAACACCACAGGCACGAGACTGCGAATACACGAGCACGAACGCACAGCATGCTGACAGTCTTACCGTGTGACCTTGAAAATCCTCAGCAGGCGGACACAACGGAACACAGAGATACCGAGGGGAGACATGATTTCCAGCTCAACCAGAATGGTTTCAGTGATTCCTCCACACACAACAAAGCAGTCAAAGCGGTTGAACAGTGAAACAAAATAAGCCTGTAGCCCAAGACTGTACATCTTGACCAACATTTCACACGTGAACAGGGCTAAAAGCACCTTGTTGGCAACATCTGAAAAGCATAGGAAACAGTATTAATATTGCAAAATAGAATTTGCTTGAACATATTATTTGCATAAAAAATTATTGAATTTAAATTAATTTAGATTTAGATTTATTTCAGAATAAGACTTTTTTCCATGCTGTAGTGTAATTCATACCTTGCACCTGTGTCAGCCACAAAGGCTGGTTATAATGTTCTGACGATATGGTTAGGGTGTTGAGGAACACAAGGATGATGACCAGCCAATAGAAAGGCACTGACTTGACAGCCAACCGGCACTTCCTGCGGCAGAATCTGTTCCAGCGGCGCCAGCGCCGACTGCAACAACGAAAGAACACTTTCAGTAAAAAGAAGCTGTGTGGCTCAGCTTGCAAATAAATTACTTTTAAAGAACACAAGATGCAGTCACATAGACTATAACGTCAAAACAATGGAACAAACTCATCACTGTGGTGTTTTTTTAAGGAAATCTTGAAAGTGTGTGACTCTAAAGTGTGCATAATAAGAAGAACGCAGTGAAGTATGGGCGAATGCCCACGGGGGATTGCATCAATGCATTTTTGCAAGTCATACAGTACAGTAAATGAGGTGAAAAGTACTGTGTAAGCCTATTCTCTAAAAATACCTTATAGCACATGCTGACTATAGAAAAGTTGTTGATTTATCATTCCCTGTAACGTCTCATTAAAAATACAGTAAAATAAAAGCCAAGCAAAAGAAAAATCTTTATAATCGAATGCAGGCAAAAACCATATATTAACAACTACATGCATTACGGAGACATACATATACACAAATATACTGACCTGAACTTCGACTTTGAAATTTTTTGACTGAAAAGAAGAAGAATTCAAAGTTGATGCATGTAGCTTGTAGCAGAATTGTGTTATTAACATATAATTAACTAACATCAACCCAGAGGAGTGCAGCTGCAAAGGTATACAGTTTACCAGTTTCCTTTAACCACAAAATGAATATGCTGGCAGAATAGACACAGAAACCAGAAGGAATCTGATGTACACTAATCTAACATTATACTGCAGCAATGGTCTTCAAATTGGGTTCATAGTGCAAAGTTCTCACCACAGAGGTCCACAGCACGGTGTCTTTTCATCCTCCCCGTTCTGATTCTCTGTGTTCACAGACTCTGTTTCACTGGCTGGAACGCTTGCTGTGGCAGCAAATAAAGCAGCATATTAAAAATACATATATAATCAAACTACGTAGTTTGCACTGGTAGAAGAGTCTTCAGAAAGGCACAACACATCCCAGTGGGGAGGAAGTGTACAATTTCTTATCAGATACACAAACAAACCCACATAAACAAAGACAATTTCAAAAATGTTTTTCAGGTGAACGAGAACTGTGCAATTACAAAACTACCTCAATGCAGGGGGACGTGCTAAATACCACAGCTCTGCATCACTGTCATCATCAGTATCATTTACCAAGTGCTGAGAGTGAGCTGACACGGGTCAGGCGAGTGGACAGCTGCTATATGAGGGCTGACTGATGCAGACAACGAGCAGCAGAGAAAAGAAGGGAGCCAAGAGAGGAAGACAGAGCTCTTTAAACTGTCTCTGAAATGCTACACTCAAACTACTGCCAGCACTTTGGAAAGACTGTGTGTGCAGACTGATGATGATTAACTGTGTGAAATGTCTCAGTGCTTTAACTCGTGTGAGTGAGCGTGGTGTGCGCTCCTGCTTAGCTTATGTAGACGTGCCGACTTTGATTCCTATGTGGTCGGACAGCTCTCAGCTCTGAAAATAGTGCTGACTGCTGGAGTAGTGATCTGGGTTTAACCCTGTTTCCTATATTCATACTGAGCTCCTGGATTTGAAATGGAACATGGGAGGGAAACGGGGTGTGGCTGCTATCACAGCTGTACCTCTCTTCCATGTCGTACTAGTTTAATAGGTAAAAGACAGGGGTTTTATTTAGGAAATGAGAAACTTAAGAAGGCTGTGATGTTTGGACACAACAGGTAAAACACAATTGTAAAGCACAATGTGATGGGATATTTCATCAGGTTCACACACATACACACACAAAGCCACAGACTCATTAATCTGTATTTGCCAGTAATATGTTTTTAAAAAAGCCTAGTCTTAATATAAAGTATATATGAGCACATTTTTTCTCTGTCTGGCGCACACACACACACACGCGCACACACACACACACACACACACACACACACACACAAAAAGCTAGAGAACACTGG
>VUQK01012603.1:0-10970 GCA_015106715.1 Bujurquina vittata
TAGCACGTAGCGCTGCTGTCTTGTGAACAGTTAGTTGTTGCATATATTTCTTTAAACGGTATCTTTGTCAAGTTTTTATTACACAATTGTCACTTTTGCGCCTTGAATCTTGAATCTGATTACTGTAAGTATGAAAATACTAAAACTAATACTGAAACTAATTAAAACTAACTAAAACTAAGCATGAAACCAAAAATAAAAACTAATAAAAATGAGCAAAACCGCTCTGAAAACTAATTAAAACGAACTGAATTAGAGAAAAAAAAGTAAAAACGAACTAAAACTAAACTATAATGTAAAATACAAAACTATTATAACCCTGGTGGGCAGGTGCTACTGTGGCAACTCTCAGTCACAAACGATGGGTACAAATAAAGTTCGAAATACCGTGCAGTGCTTTTGGTAAATACGTGTTCTTTTGTGTCTCTTTTTGATTTGTATACAGTGGGGCTCCATAGGGATGAGACCATCATTTCCAGTTGGTTATCACGTATGCTACATCATCATATTAAGAAAATAATCATCAAACAATAATAGAAATATCATATTAATCCCTGTCTATGTGTAACCTTAATTTAAAGGCACCAGCCAAACAAGAAACTGAAACCAGGAACCATCTTGCTCTGTAACAGGAAGCAAAAATAACAATATAACAGAACCTGAAATGAAATCAGGAACCAAAACTCAGATATCATAGGCCATGGCAGTAAGAGTGAAACCGTGTGACTGCACAGATTTTTTTTGACACCAGCGTTTTAAAATAAGAATTTCACTGTTTATTTTTATTTACTTATGTTCCTTGTGAGGAGAAATATTCCTAATTATTGAGGTCATTTATTCAATTAGGAAATTTGTTTGTAATAGCAGTTAATAATAATAATAATGCTATTGCTATTTTATATTTGCATTGTTCATTGTAATCTTCTTGTTGTGTTTTAGGTTGACAATTTTAAGTTTTGTCCAGGGACTACAGACGAAAAATAGCCTTTTAGCTAATTCTGGTTCATTTACAGCAGTGTTAATTAATGTACACTGTCCCTGCTAAATAAACTGTTAAATTAAATTAATAACAATCTTAATAACAATTATTATTATTGTTGTAATACACCGCATTAAAAATAATAGCAGTAATATCTATCCGTCCATGTTCTTCTGTTGGAGTCTATTCCAGCTGCCATAGGCTGAGAGGCAGGCTATACTCACACTCACATTCACACCTATAAGCACCCTAACCCCACTAACTACATGTCTTTGTGGACGGAAGCTGGAGTACCGGAGAGAACCCCCACAGATACGGGGAGAACATGCAAACTCCACACAGGAAGGCCCGATGGTGCATTAGACTCCAGGACCTTCTTGCTGGGAGGCAGTAGTGCTAAACACAGTGCCGTGTGCAGAACATCTGCCCCTTTAGTGTGTGATAAAGGGGTGATGGCAGACAAACACCTTCCCTCAGTCTGGCCCACTGTGACCCCATTAAAAATCAGTGTGTGGTTAGCTCCCCGTTTACATGCGTCACTGTAAATTCTGTGAGCTCATAATCTCAATCTGGACGTCTGCAAGAGTCGGGAACCATTTATTGAGATATTGAGTAGGAACCTTCAGTCCCCTCTTTCAGACCGCTGGCACAAATGCTACATCTTCTGTTTCTGTCCTCCATATCTGCTAACTTCAGCTCCAGTTCCTGAAAAGCTTGGCCGTGGCTATCGAGTGGGCTCAAGTCGCTCTCAACCATGGTTTAAAGTTTATCCACATCAGATCTGATGGAACTGAGACTTGCAGTCAGAAAGTTTAGCTGTGCATGAACGGCACTTAGCTTTTCATCACCATCTTTCCCCATCTGTTGAGCCTGGTACGAAGCAGCCTCACTGCTTTTTAAAAAAAGATTCTGCAATGGCTTTGACGTCTTGTTGGTGACTTTTGTTCTTCGCAGACATTATGAGTTTACTACCTTTGGTAGATACGAGTTGGGGCAAAACTGGCACTATTTGGCACGGCTGGGTCAGGAGCTGAAAATTGTTAAGCATTGTAAATGGGGAACAAGGGCAGCTTAGGAAAGTGCATTTAATGGTATCTCTAGAAAGTGTTCAAAATACAGGATTGCTGAGGGTGCGAGCTCTTTGTTTTGCCAGTGATAACAATGATTAAAGACTGGGCTTTCTTTTTCTATGGTCGTGTATTACTAGTGGATTCCTTCCATCAGCTGCTTTTAAGATCCCAGGCCAGGCGGTTTATTTGTGACTGTGACAAAATAAAGCACTGATATTAAATTACCTTTCATTGCCTGTTTCTGTCTCTTTCACACGTGCACATCTACTGACTGACACACATGGATGCTTTACGCTTCAGTGCATGAATCACACTGTAGGTAGCTCCTGTAAAAAACGTATTACAATAAAAGCAATCAGACCAAATTTCCCCACTGTGGGACAATAAAGGCGGTTTCTTCGTAACTAAAATGACTAATAATCAATATTTATTTTTTTTAAACCCTAATGCTAGGTTTTTATCACAGCAGGATGTGCTTGTGCTGCTGATGGTGATTTTTGCCTTGTTGCATTTACTGAGCCTGAGCCGGTACTGCAGAGAACCCACAGAACCCACACATGTAAAGTCTGCTGGCTGCAGCTTTTCTAAATATTTGTTTATTTGTGGGAAGTTTCTAAGAAAGAAGCAGAAAGGAAATATGAGTTGAGAATGTACCACAGCTGCTTGGCTATGCACTGTAAACTGCATCTGCTCTGCTGCCATGATTCATAGTAAAGCCCATTACATTTAGAGTGTCCATGCACGGAGATAGGAAATGTATTTAAAGCCCATAAATAACTTTAAAGTGTTTCTTGAATATGAAACACTGCTTATTTGTGTTGGGCAGATAACCACCCTCTCCAAGGTGCTTAGTTTAATGTGAGTCAGAGGTTTGAGGTTCATGAACTGCCTCAATAACGGCTTTGAATTATGGCTTAATGATGGCAGTTAGTTGAGTCCAGAGTCTCACAGGGTTGAAGTGAGGATGCAGAAAGTGGCAGAACGAGCCACAGGAGGATGTGACCATGAAGTCAGGACCACAGAAATATTCAAGTGTGTTATATACGTGATATATATGAGCCATCGTTGGTTTTTGTCCTCATGCAGTTTAAGAATATCTGCATATATCATTGTTGTTGAGCAAATTATATGAAATTAATTTACCACATAACTGGCTATAAATATTTTAAAGTCAGGACATCTTACCTTATTCATCTTTAATTTAATCCCAAAGGGATTAATAAAGTTTTGTCTGATTTAATCTTTGAATGATCCATGTCCTTGCACACATTGTCATTGTATAGATCCAGACTACAGTTACACTGATGAAGAATAAATGAAGCACCGCTCGATCAGTCTTTCCTCAACTTTCAGCCACATCGTAACAGTTTAGCTGTTTGAGCTAAATATAAATTCATATCCTCAGTAAATCTTTCCTTGCTTTTGTTTAATGAATTTAATTCAAACTTTTATTTAAATTCACACAAGAAAAACATTTAAATGTAAAACATTCATTGCTTTTGTTGCAAAAATAGCATGATAAAAATGTAATGAAACAGTAACACTGAACTGTTCAGTGCGCAGAACGTCTTTAAGTGAAAGCAGAAGATTACCGACAGGCATTTTGCAACAAGCTTGTTTAAATTTTGTATTTGTGGATAAAGGCTTGATTAACAATGAGCTGCATAAAGCATCACTTTCATGTATCTATGGCAACAGAAAACCAGCGCAATCTTATTATTTTCAAACCAAAAGGTGTCTCATAAGATGGAGCAGGACTTCTCCCCTTCAGCTTTCAGAGTGAATTCTTCTATCCAGGCATTGATCTGTTTGTCGTGTTCCTGCTGAAGCTGATTTAGCGGTTCTTCGTTTGGCTCGCCTCCGCTTTGGGCACAAAGCTGACATTTGAGCTCGGTCATTTCTCGCTCTTGTTTCCTCTTCAGCATGTCAAAGTCTCTCTTGTATTCCTTCTTCATGAGCAGATGTTTAAGTATGATAGCATTGCTCTTTTGCTGCTTCTGCTTCATGTCCTCCATCTCTTTGTCATGTTTTGCTGTCAGAGCTGCAAAGTCGACGGAATATTTCTGTCTGAACTCGTTGAACTCTTCCGCTTGTTTTCTGGCGTCTTCTGCATTTTTCTTCTTCACTTCCTCCACCTTTGCCTCGTAGATTTCCTGAGCTGCTTTCCAGTCTCGTTCCTCTTGTTCTCTTCTGAGTCGATCCTCTTCTTTTCTTTTGCTTTCGTGTTCCAGTCTTTCGCTCTCATAATCTTCTTTGAGCTTTTGCAGCTGCGTTTGCTCTTCCTTTTTCCTCTGTGCATCTTCTCGATTTCGTTTCTCCCACCATTCTTTGCGTTCCTTTTCCCAAGCCTCTCGTTCTTGTTTCATCTCTTCTCGGTTCTCCATCAGCTTCCTGTCAGCATGGACGTTTTTTTCACATTCAGATTTTATTTTCTGCTCAAGAGCTTCGAGTTTTTGTTCCCACTGCATTCGCAGGTTTTCTTCATGAATCATCGACGCCTTGTTCTCCTCTTGTCTCTTTTCCTCTTCTCTCTTTGTTTTCTCCTGCTCTTGGTTAATGAAGTCCTCCTTCTCCCTCAGCGCTTCTTCTTTCTCTGCTCTTTCCTGTTCAAGTTGTTTCTTTTTTGCCTGAATTTCTTCATCGCGTTTTTGTTGCAGTTTCTCCATCTCTTTTTCTAGCTCTGCTTCTTTCTCTTTCAGTATCCTTCTCATCTCTTTTTGGATGGCTGCCTCGGCTTCCTGGAACATCTCTGTAGTGTAGCAGCTGCCACCATTTTTCTTCACCATGGTTTGAACTTTGTTTAAGAGCTCTGTGACTTGTGAAGGATTTCCCTCCCCTCTGTTATTGAGCACATGGTATCTTCCTCCACATTCATTGATCAGGTTTTTAACAAAGTCATCATTGACTTCTTTCAAGTAACTCTCCATTGATTGGTCCTGAAGATCATCTCCTTTGGTGAAAAGAACAATGATGAAGTCTTTGGACTTCTTGCCAAAAAACTCCTCAATGAGCTCCACGGTGTCTTTTTCTTCTTGGGTGAAGCGGCCGATTTGCACCACAAGTAAGAATGCGTGCGGTCCTGGAGACAACAAGCTGATGCATTTCACCAGCTCCTTCTTCACGTCGTTGTTGGACAGAGTTGTGTCGTACAAGCCAGGCGTGTCGACCACGGTGACGGGATGGCCATCGACTTTTCCTGTCACTTTTTTGCAAACCTCCGTCACTGACTTCATGGAGGCTTTAGAATGAAAGCATTTTTGCCCTAAAATGGTGTTTCCAGTTGCACTCTTCCCACAGCCAGTCTTCCCAATCATCACTATTCTGAGCCCGTCTGTCATCTGTACAGGAGTTCGACTGACGATTTTAAGCAGTCGAGGCTTAATAAGCGTTTGCTTTGTGAAGCATTTCGATCCCATTGCCGTCATCTTCTCCACAGCGTGCAGCACCTCAGGGACCTGCTGCTGGTCCTTGATGCTGAAGATGATGCTTCGTCCTCCACAGCGCTGACAGAGCTCCTGGATGTTTCTGTCTCCACTAACAAAGTTGACGACAGCTGAATCCGTAGGATCTGATTCCACTGCAAAGAGAATCATGGTGAAGTCAATGACTTGCGGGGTGAAAGCATTCTGGAGGATCTCTAACTCTCTCTTGTTTTTGTCGGAGAGGGGACCCACGGGTAGGACCAGGATAAAGGCGTGGACACCTTCGGGATTCCAGAGAGAAATGCACTGCTGTGTGCAGCTCTTTACCGCCTCTGGAGAGTTTCCATACAAAGCAGGCATCAGCACCATGGACACCAGGCGCCTGCTCACCTGTGTCTCCTTCTTCACACAGTCTGAGGCGTCATCGGGATGGCCGAACTGCTGTTTTCCTAGAATAGCATTGGCCGCTAAAGTCTTCAGGACTTCGTGTGGGCCACACAACACGAGGTTCAGAGGTGGTTTAAAAGTGTCTCTCATGGGGTCTGCCTCTTCGCCTCTGTTTAGATGGCTTCCTTTGTTTTCATTCACTATGCTCTCCATCTTGTCCACAAGTTCTTGAAGATCCCGTTCTGATAGATCCTTTTTATCAAACTCGATTCTCTGCTGCCTTTGACTGCAGTCTCGTATCAGTTGATCCACCGCTGAAGTTTTCTCGTCATTGTGAGTCAGAATGACCATTGCATATTTCAGAGCATCTTGGCCGAAGAATCTTAGGATGAACTTGAGGTTTTGTCTGTCCTCTTCAGTGAATTCAGAGGGCTTTACCAAGAGCAGCAGAACATTCGGTCCAGGCGGGCAAAGAGCCACACACTTCTTCATTTCATGCTTCACTTTATCTCCTGTAAAACTGAAGACATCTGAGGTTTTCACTACTTTGAGTTGGGTTTTCTTATACTGGCCCTCAGTGACTGTGCAGAATGGGGACATCTTTGTAAAAAAGAAATCTTTTTTTCCGGTGATGAAGTTGGTCAGAAATGTTTTTTTAGCCTGACTCTTTCCAAAAACCAAAATCCGAAGTTCATATGCTGTAAAACAACAAAAATTTTAGTTTTCCTGGTCAATACAGCCCCCCCCACACACACAGTTATTATAAACTTCTTTTGTTTCTCCAACTAGGTTTTGTCATTTCATCTTGAAGTGTTCAGCTATTCTTTAAAGTTCTACCCAGGTGTGAACACCTGAGTGTCAGGTGAGAATGTGCTGCTGTTAAAGCCACTGGTGCATCTCGCTTATCCACAGCCGCCATCTTTTCCCAAAGCTGAAGTTGTTTTCAGTTTCTAAATTGAACGACAGTCTGACTGCTGATAAAGCTGCAGCTTATCTCATCACAGCCTCATTCCACTAATTCCATCTCTCAGTGGACGGTATTGCCAATGCCAACTATAACATTATATTAAACTGGAAAAACTGCTCGATGCGACACCCTGCGGTGGGAAAAGGCTGGATATACTTATGACGTGTGGATTTCATGCGTGACCTCTTTTTCCTTTTTGAACCAATGTGGTGAGAGTCAATGCTTTCGGAGCCTGCAGCAGTTTTTCTACTAATTGTAAAGTAGCATAATCTCACCTGAGCTCGCACCTTCATGGTCTGTGGTTCAAGATAGCTGCTCTGCAGCTTCAGGGTGTATTACCTCTCCATAGTGATGCTAGTAATGCATTACATGCGTGTGTGCTTTAGGGCTGAATCAGTCAGAGTTAAAGGTTCTGTGACTGATATTTTTCTGTCATCTTATTTATCCATCACCTTGCTTATTGGCAGGCTCACCAGAGCTTCTCCATCCTCCTTTTTGTAATCTAATCCTGTCTTCATGCTCTGGCTAATATCACTTGCATTCTTAGTGTCTCATGTTTTGATAAATGTCATCAGACTCACCGCGTGGTGGATGTGCCATATTTTCACGGTAAAATCAGCTGGTACCTGTTGGATTAAGGAAAATGCAAAAGTTATCATCAAATAGTAAATAATTGGACACTAGTTCATGTGGTTTCCTGGATCTGCTGCTCTACGGTCTCCACGACCGTGTACGGTAGAGGTGCTGCCATATTTGGGACACCATACTGCAAATACATGGACATGGAAAAAACGAAATCATTGGCAATATAAAATCATCCCGTGGACAGCATGATTACAAATCAATCAGAGGTTCGAGTACTGTACAAGAGACTTTTAATATCTTTACCTCCACTAACGTTTTAAGCTTTATTTAATAATTGTATCCTGGTACTGCAATATGGCACTAATTGCCCGTACTGCAGTATGGCACTAATTTATGGTACTGCAGTATGGCAGTAGAAAGTAGTTTTGATAAAACTGCAAAAATGAAGGTGTAGTATCATGTTGGGGTGAAAGTCTGTCAATGAGCACAATTAGTCTGATTTATTTCTTTGCCAGTTCAGAGCGACAGGACCGCGGGTGCAGAGACGGGAGACGCAGCACAGAGCAACAGGTCGGGACTCGAACCTGCACATCCTGCTTTTGGCTCGCGGCACACGCGGCTGAGCCACCCCGTCGGATTTTTAAATACAAAATGAAAGCTTCAAAAATGCAAACTATCATCAAGAGCAGCTGGAACCCTTTTTGATGCAAAGGTTAAAGTCCTATTAAAATGATACCTACTGGACTTTTGTCTTAAATTAGCCTCACTTTTATTGTTTATTTTATTATTAAACTGCTAAATTTGCAGAATTACCTGCAGAGCTGTCGGGACCTCTACCACCGCCGTCTTTTTGCAGCACAATTCTAAATGTTCTTAAATATCTTGAATACCATGACCTGCATGAACCTACACAGACACAATTCAATATATTTGCATTAACTTTTTATGAAAGTACTCACCAGGTGAAACTCTGCCGCTCTTAAATGTTCCTTTATGGATCCAAACTGAGTCAGGTCACCTTTTATTAGCAGAATCAGGCGGTGCCTGTGACGACAATGTAACGGCTATATCAGATAAATTACTCACTGCTGAGCATTGTCTGCATTCTTTACGCTCTGCTGCATCCAAGCATAAAGGCTTTTTAGTTCATAAAGGCTCCATGCATTAACTGAACCTTCAGCACCTACATCACCTCACAACAAAGCCGATACAAGCCAGCTCTCAGTCATTGTGCTGATTTTATGCTTCCTCATCCAGATCAGTTATTTGGGGCAGTCTCATTATGATGAACCTACATATATAGAACATGTAAAGGTCTTATCCAGTCTCCGATCAGCGACGACTGTCTGCTATTTGACCTGCGTCTGCTCGAGTCACGCCACCATCCTGACCTACCTATAGAAAATGCTTGATATTGTGTTACCCGCATTGCTTCGTGTGCTATGCTGCTATGGCCACATAATTGACTTAACTGGCAAGAGGGGAAAAACTTGATAATGCCCATCACTAAAAGTCTTTGCACATTACAAATCAAAAGTCCCGGGAATGGATTTGTAAAAATGTAAATCTGTAGAATAAAACAGCTCCTTACTTAAAACTCTGCATTCGGCTGTAAAACTTCAACTTAAAATGAAAGACCGGGAATGAGAAATACTTGATGATGATAACATAATCATTTGCACATGATATAGGAGATTTCAGAGATCTGCTGCCTCTGCGCTGTAGTGGTCGAGATTACCCACGATGGATGACCATTTGTTCAGTGACGACCTGTCCACCACCACTTCACAAGTGTCCAGTTTGCAGCCAATCACAGAGCCAGAAAAGCTGCTCAGTCACAGCTGCACACCCAGCTATCAGCAGCATGTTTTAACAGCCCCGTCTGGGTGTCGTGATCTAACTCTGATAAGATATTGCAAAAATTTCAACCTGTTTTGGTTTCTCAATCGTTACAGCCCCAGACATTTAATTCAGTTAAGCACTCTTTCAACCAAATGATGCTTCCTCGATGTATAAATATCATCATTTGATGTGTTCATATTTTTAGTGGCACAGCTATTTACTAGTTAAAAGTAATCTGACCCTTATGAGGCAGAAAGTCCTGGTAAAGTTATTTTTATGAAAAGAAGCTGTCTGAAAAAATGACTTGACTGCATTGATTTACACTGCAGTGATAAAAGCATTGGGCCATATCTCTTCATCTCTGAGTTCAGGTGTTTTCCATTGTATTGCCACAGGTGCATTAAATCAAACGCATCATTTCCTCCAACAACTACAAGTGATATTAGTGCAGAGTGGAAGGAACCACAGAAACTCGGCCAGAGTTACAGATCAATCACGTTTGCTGAATACTAAGACACAAACTTTGTAAAACTCAACAAATGCGGAGCTCCAAACTTCCTCTGGAATTAACATAAGTATAGAAACGGTGTGCTGGGAGCTTCACGGTGCAGGCTTTGAAGGCAGAGTCGATCCTGTAGGTGTAATGTGTAGGCGGCTCTTTGGGCCGGCCATATGAGTTTCGTTAGATATTTGATAGCACTCATGTTAATTGGAGGTGAACTGGAGAACATCAGAAGATCTCTGCAGCTGCTGTCGTCATCATGTGAGCAGTGGTTGAAGTAACAGGACTTGTTGCAGCTGGTGCATTAGTTTGTTCAGTTCAAGAATGGAAGTAAAATCTGTGAAAACCTTTCTCAGAGAGCTGGGAGGCAGTGTGTTATGGCGGTGAGGCGCTTGATGACTGAGGACAGCGTGACTCACATACTGCTTGTTACGGATGGCTTGTTGTGACTGACATCGAGATGTTATCGTGCAAATTATGTGCAGTTCTTCAGAAATCACCACCAATAGGCCTAGGCTGCTGGGGGGGTTCCCATGATGCACTGTTTCTTTTACTCCACCATATTTTTACTCTGTTCATACTTCACTCTGTTTAATCATTCTCTTTGTCTCTTCCACAGCATGTTTTTTGTCCTCTCTCTCTCCCCTCAGCCCCGACCGGTCTCAGCAGATGACTGCCCCTCCCTGAGCCTGGTTCTGCTGGAGGTTTCTTCCTGTTAAAAGGGAGTTTTTCCTTCCCACCGTCACCAAGTGCTGCTCATAGGGGGTCGTTTTGACTGTTGGCGACTGTTGTGAATTGGCGCTGTATAAATAAAATTGATTTGATTGATTCATATTTTAATGTATAAAAGACATTTGTATTAAGAATTTTATATATGTAGAATTTTTAAATTCTCTCTCCACTAAATTTGCAGCAGCTGGCAAATGATATGTGTAACCACCTGTTAGTGCAGATTTTGCCAGCTTGTCTCAGGTAAATATTCAATATTGTTTGACATAGAAGTCACAAACGATATCACATCAATTTTATTTGTATAGCACCAAATTACAACAAACAGTGGTCTCAATGTGCTTTGTATTGTTGGTAAAGACCCAACAATACTGCAGAGAAAAGGGTCAAAACGACCCCCCCCCCCCATGAGCAGCATTTGGTGACAGTGGGAAGGAAAAACTCCCTTTTAACAGGAAGAAACCTGCAGCAGAGCCAGGTTCAGGGA